>QNGE01002535.1:72964-110885 GCA_008508345.1 Paragonimus westermani | reverse complement strand
AATTAAGACTTGTCGTCCCTTACGGTTAGTTTAGCCAATCGCGTTCTTGCCGTCGCGTCCAGCATTCCAAAATGGAAATTCTAATGCACCAAAGTGATCTGTATTAGGATGTAATGGAAAATCTTGTGCCTAAAATGGGATCAGGTATGTAAGATAGTATAGACTGAAACGTCCTACCTCAAGGTGTTACATTTTGCAAACAGACAACCGAGATGTGGGGGAAAATAAGGCATTAGCAGTTAGTCAGATTCCCTACAACTTTTACTACCTCGGCCGACTAGGAGCACTTACTTCACAGATAACTCGACCAAACAACGGTGTCATTCACGTCACTGAGCCCAGTTTGCTGCCGTTTCACCTAAAGCCTACAATTACCTGTATGGTAGGTCACGAGTATTCCATCAGAGAGGCGACCGATACTTATATGAGCTAACTCTGATGGTTGACGTCGTTTCTTTGAACTGAGTCATCATCTGTTCACCTCCTATTTTGTGCTAGTCATCCGCGACATCTTCAACATGTGTTTAGCGTGTGAGACAACCAGCTTTGTCTTCAATACCAGGCTTAACTATTCAACTTCGTGCGTACTTGAAGATTGAGCAAAAAACTGCCTTGAAACTCCGCACCAAATTTCCCCTACTAACCTGCTCTTTAACAGGCAGAAATCAGTGATCGAATATTTGAAGACGATTCACGTTCTCCCCCTAAAGCGACCAAATTTTCCGGCAGTCTGGTAGAATGTATGTTATATTACATATAGATATAAGACTAAATGTAAAAGTCAAACAGTAACTGATGAGTACTTGTTATGACGTTTCCACTTCACATTGGGTTTCAACTTGAAATGTGGGAATAGGGCACCGACAGTATTTTCACATACTTGTTTGACACACCCTTGCAGTCAAGCGACCATAGAAGCGTATATTGATCCAGTGACTCGGATGCACCTTTGGAGTGAAGAACTGTTGTACAAGGCTGTTTTACAAGGCTGCTCCAGAATTTGGCGAAGACTGAGAATTTGAATGAAGAGTCCTCGTTCAGGACGAAAACATTCCTAATCTTCAGTATTGTCCACCCCCCTCCCGGGTCGCAGTGCGTAGATGTGAGTACAAAAGCCGTAGTTATGACTGGAGTTAGACAAACCTTTCTATGATTTCCACAAGAACCCTCAATGCCATTGTTTAACTTGGGAGCTATTCTCGAGTGAGTTTAGAATGAAGGTTTGTTAACCGTCGTTCACAAGAGACGAAGCAACTGAGTCAATGTTTCTACTAATGTGTCGTCAACTTCTTTGAAAAGCAACAGTATGAGATCATACGGGCAACCGTCCCTGCCGCGTCTGAGAGCCGAAATGCAGTCACGGACCCCAGTCTTGTTGGGTGGTCCTCAATATACCGACCTGGGCACTGCATTACAAATTTGTGGCGCTAACGTAATAGAAGTCGGAGGCCAGCCAAAATGACCCTCAAAGGGTTTTACCGAGCGATTTTGTCTTGTGGACTTATCAAGGATGAATGCGTCACTCTTCATGTCCGTAAGCCCACTGACAGCTGGCTACCCGAAGCCGCCAGTACGAATGAGCGTTAAGTGTCTGTTGGTACTTCCTGAAACCAAAACTTGAGCTTCCAGCAAAAATACCTCCCTAACTTTTTAAACGAATTGCCGTGAGGGATATTCCCACTTGCACCTAACACGTTTGAGGACTTTTCCAACGTTTACTTGACCATCGAATTCTTGTGCTACACATTTTAGCACCAGCTTCCTCAATAACTTATAAGGTTCGAGTCCAGCGGCTGTTGAGATCCCCGTGGTCAAGTCGGTTGAACATGCATTATGAAATGGTTCAATAATTATATTTTACTTCCTATCTGGCTACTCTGTTGGCACTCAGCCATTGCGGTCGACAAGGAAATTGTCCAACGAAACTAAAAACAATGCAACAAAATACCAACGCTTTATGTGAATCCAATTATGAGTTCATCTAGGAAGGATAGTTATGGATAAGGCCACGCCAACCGTTGTATGGTCTATTCAGGAACAGATCTGAGGGAGAACTGGGAAGCACCAGATAAAACAGGTAAGTGAGCAATGTGTCAGATTCGTAGTGGCCAAAAAAATATGCACTCGGCGAATGGTTGTAACGGTCGCCCACTGTTTTCTGAGCGATGGGATGCTAGCCCAAACTTGGTGTCTAAGCGGGACTCAGCGTCGTCAAGATGGCCCACCTGGGTTTCTTTATCCCCGTCCACAATAACTGTATCACCCATATGTTTTGACCTAATGCGAGCAGACAAATCTGGCTAAAGTGGGTCCTTACTACCAAAGTCAGTACAACCAGCTAGATCACAAGTAGACACAACAAAGGAACTGGCTTCTAGAGCTAGCCCTAACAGAACCTACGAAACAAACGCCACGCAGATTATTGCTGAAGGTGATCCAACTTATCAGTGGGTTTGTGGCCGTTGTGCTGATGGCTGTACCCACCTCAGTCTGACCTTTAGTGGCGACCGTGGAGTCGCCCGTCACGTGCAACATTTATCAAGTAGGCAGTGCGGATGTTAACAGTTCTATATAACGGCTGTTATGATGGCTTCTAATCTCTGAAATGTAGCGCACTTCGAAATTCACTGAGTCTAGCCTCCGTACATGAGCTGCCTGTTGACCTATCTGCGAATGCTTAGAGCGCCCAGATTAACGCGCGTTATGAGCTCAAACGAGGGGCAGTGGGACCAAGGGCTAAGTGGTACAAGATGGAACTTATCTGGATAGTTGGCTTAGAGTGCTGCTGATTCCGAAGAACAAGTATTGAAACTGGGGAATGATGATGCGTCAACAGTAGCATAGTTTTACTCATTCACTCCGCTGCACGCAGAAGCTGGAGCTACCGGGCTTGTATGGCGAGACGGTTGATGCCGCTTGAGATTAACTGTAGTTTCATATGGACTGAGCTACTGCCATCACGCTGAGGCCAAAGAAAGGAAGAGTATTGTTTCTAACTAAAACGTTTGAATCCAATGCTCGAAACGCAAGAAAGTGAATGGGTGGTAGTGTTATAGAACTAATATAAGCTTTTCCAAACCTGGAAGGACAAGAGATTTTAAGGCATTAGTCTTCTACTCAATGGCGTGGCCAACTCTGTCGGCGTGATTGTTATACGGTACAACTTATTCCAGTGAGTCGACCACACGTGCAGGCTGGCACACTGCGTCACGGTCCTGTCTCGCCTTGATGGGTCTTCTGACATTTCTTGAAATATAGTCAGCAAGACCGAAATCTTGTTGGACATACTGTAGGCATGATCAGTTCCCCAAAACGACTAGTACGACATGACCATGTGGCACAGAATAAGTCTGACCAGAGGAAACCAACGGAATCTATCATCCCACACTTACACGGACCATCGTAAGCTGTATAAGTTTCGTAAAATCAATTGCCCATTAACTCTGAACTTCGATATGTGCAGTTCGTCATATCACGCAAATGTCAGGTGGTCGGCGTACGCGGCGCGGCTTGCGGTCATGCAACTCCGGTGTTTCCTACAAGTTTGTGGATCCCATGAGAAATATTACTGTTAACCACAGACACACGCACTCGTACAATTTAATCTGGCCGCTGGTGAGTATTCCGTTGTGGAGGCAACTAGTTCTTGTGTGATTAGACAGAACACTCAAAAGGAATCTTTAGGTTACAGAACTCAGACTCAGAACAGCTGCCTCCGTGCTAAATTTCCGTTGTCCAGTGCATGCTCAACAGCGAGTTGTGTCAATAGTTCATCAGCATAGTATTTTAAGTTCACTTCTGGTGGACTTTTTTTCACAGGAAACATGAATATCAACCTCTGTCTGCCATTGTGAGTCTTTCCATACATTGCCCACATGTTGACGACATGTCTATCGTCGTGAAACTCCAGAAATGACCGCTAAACTTCCGCACTAGGTAACGTCCCCGTTTGAAAATAAAACATTATGCATGAAACTTTCGTTTATTGAAAAATCTCTTACATCAATTTTGAACTTAACCCTCGCCAATTTTCTGTGCCATTACAATCGAGATTACAAACACCCGAGTGTGACACGCAATTATTTAAGGAAGTATCCACTTTTCCAGGATGCATAAAGTATGGTCTACTAGAGAATCACAGATTCCTGTCATTTTGAAGAACAATGGAAAATGTTCCATGGTTGAACTATATAAGGAGGCCTATTGATTGTTGTCTAAAATGCCTGTTTCAGTGGCATCAAGTCTGAGCATGTCCTGCAGAGATAACCGAGTGTCGGCACTTCGACTGAAATTCACTTTGTTTTTGAAGATTAGTCGATACGGTTTTGTGTTTTATTACCACCCAGACTTGAAGGCACTAATGTAACCTAGAACTTTATATATTGTTTCCGGACTTTTTGTTCACTTGCGTATGCTTTGTTTTTGAAGACTTCTCGAGAAAAATTCAGTCTACTACTTTTTACCGACAACTGTTCGTCTGTCGTCAAAAAGACACCTGCTGAGATAATGGCAAGAGAGGGTGACGATTTACTTTTATTGGTGAAATGGAGGAAAGTTTTTCTGGTGTGCTTGCAACATTTGTTAGTTTTTAATCAGTACCTGGTATTCAGTATGCCACGCATTTGAGAAGATAGTTGGAAATGTTCTAATGCGGAGTAACTGCAACATACTACGACTATAAATTCATATGGGAGCCACTCGCTCCAATGCAACGTGTATGATGCGTATATAAAAACGTGTCATTTGGTAGGCTGACTTATTTTATACTAGATAGCATGCATAAGCACACATATTTGCACAAACCTAAGTGGGGTGACATACACAACAAAATCACTACTATCTGACTGGATATTGCATGATTGTCTGTCAGTTGGTTCTTCGACCTGATGATTTGCCGAACATATGCATCGTTGCGTCATGGTTAGATATGGTGACTAAGTTTACCATGGCTGGTCAGACAACCATTTCGCTTGGACGGTCCATTGATTTGTACGAACCTTTGACGTTTCATGAAGTGACTTGGATATTGGGAAAATCGCAACATGAATTCGTTTTAATCCGCTCGACTTAAGGTGAGAAAACTAAGTTTCGGTTGATTTGTTCATAGTGGTCGAAAATTCGCCAATCCCGTCAGTCAACTTAGTCTTATATGACACTAATTAGGTGGCCTCACAGAAGACTTGAAACATATTTAATATGGAGGTGCGCCATTATACTGAAACACCGATACAGTAAAACACATTCATAGCAACCTTTTCAATAAACAGCTGCTTCCCAGCAGTGGAAGCTTCAGTACATTCCACTTAACGTCTACTAGATTGCCATGTTCTACGTCAAGCACCTGTGTACTCATTTACTGCAATCTCTTAAATGGTATTCAAAACCATCCACAGTATCCACCAGTCTACAATTCGAGTAACCAAGTGAAAACATTTTGTTTTACCTCACGACTTAAGCTACGACAGATTCTAGCGATGTCAGTGATACTTACAAAACCTAGAAGCTATCCGGATGATTAAAGTGTGTCGGACGGATGAACTGGATGACGGAAGGAAGAACAGGGATTGGAGATACTATGCAACAGGGTGTATCTTAAAAACAAAAACAGGGTTGCAGCTATCCGGTGTCGGTGCGAGCAAATAGGCATGACATTAAGCGATCCGGTAATTAATGGTAGAACGAGATAAATTTGAACAATACGGACTCCCTCAGAAAAAGAAATCCAGCTAATTTCTGGGGGTACCGGAAACAATCCAAAACGAAGATTCGTCTATGATGCTTAACCTTTCATATCGGACAGTGTGACGTTAAGCAAACTTTGGTTAGTTTTTACGATTGTTTCATAGTTGTGCATTTTAAGCAATCGTGTGTGACAGTTAGAAGATGGAGAGACAGACTCCGGGGTAAAGCGAATGAAGGGAAATGAGGTATCGGTCAGAAAGTTTACAATAACCACCGCTCACTTTCGATTGTTTGCCTTAAAGAAGTAAACCGAGGTTGCTTCTGATTGTGGTTGTCTTTCACTGTGATCTGTGGGGCGACTTGAGAGGACGATCGGGAAGATAGCACACAACCTCCTGTCAAGAATGTCTATTTACCCAAGGCCCGAATGAGGGTCACGGTATGGAGTCTTCAATGTATACTAAGAAGTTTGCTTAGTATCGTTGAATGGTGTGTTCGATCCGAGTCAAATATGATCTGGTGACAATAGCACATATTTGTCAGGATTCTATAAAGCACACTACAGAAAATCTGTTTGCCAGATATTACGACAGTCAAGGAAACCCTGTTGGGATGCAGGGCGATTAACCACACTCTGTTTTACGTTACAGGACAAACAGAAGTGAACTTCTATCTAATATGTTTATGCTATATGAAACTGGTTGATATAAAATGCAACCAGGCAATCACATTGTATCCAATCATCTCTGGAGGAGAGCGTAACTGGTATAGTAACTCCGATCAATAAACCCACGATGTCGATCTCGTGGTCAAAATCTAGTGTACTGGTAAGGCCCGGCTCAAACAAAATTTGGGTCTATTGGATTTCTTCAGAAGTTAGCTCAGACCTTCTGATTGTAAAGCTTACCGCCTGTTATGAACGGCTTTCAGTTCATATAAACTAAACCCCAGACTACTTCATAGTGAAAACAAGTTCTTTGTGATAAATGACAACTTTTGCAAGCAGTGTGCTTTGTTGAGCTAATTACTAGCAACTGATATTTAATTGGAACTCATGCGTACATATACACGTAAACGACAAGTTAGTTGGAGTATATAAAACAGTTGAGACCCACTGAGTGAATTGCTCGACAGACTGAGAACGACAGCTAAAGCTCTGTAGGTTTTCATTGCTTGATAAGCATGCCAGTCACTGAGTCATTTTCGGTGCACCTCTTCTGACGTATACTCGGTAATGAAAAAAACAGAATGATATTATACTCACCCAGTTCTATACGGTGGTCAGATACATGTCTGGCTTCATATGGCTGGTTGCTTTTGACACTAGAAGATGGATCACGCTCACCGGAAGTCGGAACATATTCCTCCAAACGTTGGGGATGAGAATATTTCACAGTAGTGACAACCCCAGCCATGGACTCCGAATGCCTGATAGAACCAGCAGGCCTTTGAGTCCAGCTACGATCCGTTAACCACTGACTCTGATCAAAATGAGGTCGATGAGGTCGAAAATCGATAACGCCTGCTTCAAATTCGTACTCATCTGTTGGTGGTGGCACTGGGTGCATGGCTAGTGTTCTACGACGACTAGATGACGGTAAAGACGAGGGACTGAAATGAACTAACTCGGATTCATGATGTCTATCTTCCATGGTACGGGAACGCACTGACAGAAAATGCCGGGAATGCGGATTCTGGTGATAAGTTGTTTCGGTTGACGACTTATATAAATAGTCGGGGTTAGTATGTTCCAAGGTAACTGGGATTGCCCGAGGAGTGTCTGCATTTGATAGCATGGATGATCTAGCTGTTCTTGCCAGCAGTGGGCTCGGATAAGGATCTTGCGGTTGATAGATGATTCTAGGCCCTGAGTCATGTGACATGGTACGCGCGCCCATAAGCTGTGCTTTACCTAGTGATTGTTGTGTTTGGTCGAAACTCCGTGAAACCGAACGCGGGTTCACGGTGATCATGAGAGATTCTTCCTTCTGGAATGGTGATCCTGAAGTGAAACTAGGGTGGCGATTGCTTCGCTGATCTCCAAAACCGGATAAGTAGCCTAGTTCCTGGTCTGACTGCCGTTGCTGCATTGTTGGATGAAAGTAACCGTAGTGCGGTTTCCTGCACGTAGCCAACTTACTCCGAGGCGATTGTTGTTCCAGTGAGCGGCCAAAATGTCTACGTAGCTGACCGGTTCGCGGGTCATAAATCAAATCACATTTTGGGGCCGTTCGAACCTTGAGCACTGGTTGGCGGATGTTTACAGTTTCATCAAAACTTCGTGTTGCTTTAGGGATGCTGTAAAATGTGGGAGGAGTCTGTAAGTGCGATGAGCTGAACTGACGGATAGGCAGGTGGTTCACATCTACAGAGGCCCAGTCCAAACTGCTTCCGAGCCCTGAAGAGTCTGCGCTCCCGCCGGCAACTCGGCGCGGATTGCCTTTCCGTACTGGATTCAGTAAATGTTTGGCACTTATTCCAGGGAGATAGTGGGGTTCTGTGGTCACGGTAAAAGAGCCGAATTTAATGCGTTCTGGCCGCATTGGACATTCGGTATCGAAGTCTGAACCAGGTCCAAGAGTATAGGGTGTTTGTTCCGAATAGAACCGTCTTGGAAGCCGAGTTTTGTGCACATTTGGAGTCTTTTGATCCGGAGTTTGTAAACTTATCTGAAAACTGGTGCGACTGTTGCCGGCGGTGAACGACGCTGTTGTCATCGTCGTGCCAGCACACTGCAGTCCCTCAGCAGAATGTACATCCATCGAAACTCCGGAGTCTTGAGTTTTGGCTAGCGAATCTTTGCTCCATTCCAGTGGTGATGCAGCTGTTTCAGCGGCCACCTTTTCTCCTTCGTCAGGACATTTGGCGGCCGCACGGGCAGCCAATGACCATAACTTGCGTCTCCGTTGACTTGACATACGATTGAACGCTTGCTTCTCTTCCAGATCTTCCATAGCGAAAGCTAAAGTAGGCTTTACCAAAAGGATCAACCAGCACAGTTATATGGATTAGCCGCTTGATCAGACCTCTCAGCTAGTCCCTTTGGTGACATTCTGGTCTCACGCAGTGTGTATCGGATGACTTGTCAAGTGTGATGTTAGAATTGCGGGAACAGAAAAGCAGTTATCCATATCTTTAGCATGACATGGATCATGTTTATGCGATACACTTACGACGAAGCAATAGGCGCATGCAAATGACAACAGCAAAACGGTCCAAATCGAACCGAATTCGTTTTTAAGTGGTGTGTGATTGGGTGTCTCACAAAGTGACCTTGCGCACTCATTGGCTAAAGCCTTGCAACCTTGCTCCATTCCCCCCAATTGCTGCGATACTGAGCGGAAGTCACATGAGTCGTTTGCAGTTTTGGGCAGAAATAATGTGCATACCGCTAAGCGTTTGTGTGTGTGTATGTGCGCGCGTTCTGTAGGGAACGCTTCTCATTCACTGTGCGCTTCACTACCAGTCCTGCTAGCTGGTTGTTACTGGCCAATAAAAACGTCGAGGTAGACGTCCGCACTCGGATTCCACTCACCCAAACACTAGAACCAGCTCTGTTCTGTACACAAGTTTGTGAACGTATCAGCGGACGATACCAAACTTCGGTCAAGGTTGGGAAACCCAGAGTAGGTAGATAAACAAGACTGTAAACAAGCCACATTTAGACACACCTTCTGTAGCCGAACGAGACAGCTCATCTGTGGAATACAGTCGGAGTTGAGTTCCAGCATTGTGTAAGAAACCGGTTTTTTGTCCGGACACTGTAAGCTTAGGTGGTGACATCATGTTTGGTCGGTTTTGCGCGTTACTACGGTTGGCTTCAAACTATAAACACCCACTTCAGTTTTGGGAAATTAGGAAGAGATATTAAGTAGTGTTTATGTGAACAAAAGTTCCTTGCGCTTAGAGGACGGCTGGCTAAGAGGGTGTTTTACTGCGAGGCAGAAACGTGACAGAACAAGTCATCAGACTGAATAGCCACTCCACTTCTTCAGAAATTTTGCATACATAGACCATGAGTGGCATATTCTTAGACATTTGTAGGCTACTCCGCCTCTTTCTCCATATGGAGCTCAAAATCCCAGTTCATCCTGCCTGTCAAAAATCCTGGTATATTTTCGTTAGTTTTTACGTCTGAGGAGTTAACGTTCATCGTTTCCTCAGTTTCAGGCAATGTGCCTGTTGCGACGGCAAATTAAGCTCGGATTTAGAAGTGGTTTGATTCCAGATATCCATTGCAGGGTATGTAAAATTTGTAGTGGAACACAGAAATGAATCAATAACGTTTCAAGGTTGTTTACAGTGATTCCTAGTAATCACTGATGAGTAGTCGAGGATTTGGTGAGTGATGTTCACCTGGAATGTCCCAGTAATTTTTCATAACATATTCCACCACGCCAGATTCTATGTAGCTTAGAAATACCTCGTTAAACGACAGAAAAATTCCAAGGAATCCGCTTCTTCTAGTGCGCTAAAAAGATGTCATCACAGTTAGACCACGACAACAACCATGCAGTCAGAAGACAAGGTGTCCGAGAACTAAGTGTTGTGCTGATTCAAACAACTGCCAGGTAGCTTACATGCACAACAAACTTAGATTGCTTGAAAATAGTGCGTAACGAAAGACCAAAATTGACATTAGGCTCTACTGCAATCGGAAACACTATAGTGCACTGGTGACGTGCATCCACATCTACAAGAATTAGTGCATCGCCACTCTCTTTGTTGACAAACCCTGCACAGTACACATGTGTTTTCAGCCGTCCCTCCGAGCTCTCAGTTATTATATAATTAACAAGTGGTTTTTAAATTCTGCGCTTTAGAATGTTGCTACAAAATGCACTACCGACACTGTACCTTACGTCTGTTCATTGCTGTTTCTTTTCATTTCAAACAATAAGTATGGTTTTTTTGTCGTTTTGTTGTTCCTTCCCTTTATTTGTTCGTTTATCAACAGATGGATTAAATTAGTTTTGACTGTCTAAAGCATCAGATGTCCAAGGCACGTTCAGATATTTTTAAAGTTTTTCTTAGTTCGCAGTATGGATAATGTCTAATAATGTTGATCCGTGAAAAACGTTAGTCTGCTTACACTGACCGATCATCAGACAGGAACGTTTATTTTATACCCAAGTTTGTTGTGATGTCCAATAACACGAAACAGATATTGGTTGTGTTGGTTATTACCAACTTCAGCCACTTTCTGCCATCAGCTAAATTAAGTGAATTTTAAACCCTTTTCAACAACCTGTTTAGTTAACTCAGAAAATGACCCGTAACTTTTGTCAGTCCTTCTGTCCTGTAGTAGTGTTACAAAGTAGACGAAGCTTTTTACGACTACTCAACTATTTAACTGGTATGTGCGCATTTATAATATGTTACAAAATGGCAGTGTATGAGTAACACGGAAAGATACACGTCCAATCGTAAGGTCTTTTAGTTCCACTGTTTTCGATGCTACAAACGTTGTCCAGTCCTCATAACTCATAAGCGACAGTAAGACATTCTCGGTAATACGCTTTGACCTCAGTGAATGGTTCAACTTGTTACCCGCAAAAGATAGGCTGACAAGTAAAACGGACCAATTTAACGAGGAACAACAAGCTAGCCATTTACTTGAACGATGAATCCTGCTCATGTGAACAGAACGACCAACACGTTAAGTTTCCTTGCAGATTTCTCTTTGTCTGTGTCTGAGGTGGCACATCTGTTCAGTAACATTTTCTTTCAAAGTAAGCCGATCATCATTGCTTTCTAGTGTGGTTAAGATGAGGTCATTATCCCACACTTCACGATGCATTACCTACTAGGATGGACAGGTAGTTACTTAGACTGTTTACATTCAGTCTGGCATTGCAACCAATGTCGCCACTTCATTACACAGGCGACACATCATGCACCATCTCATCATTCACTGTACGCATTTTCCCCCATCTTCTACATAGTATGTTCTATCATCGTTAAATTAGAGCAAGATGTCTTGCACGTGAACAGCTCATTTGCAGTTCAATCGTTACCACAGCACAAATAATGTATTTTACATAGAGCTAGCAAGTATGACAGGAATGGCAAAACTTACAGGTTTGGTAAGCTAAATCAAGGTGAAAAACTTTCAAAAGCAGACTTTCAGACGGCAGAACACAAACTGCTCAAGAAGAGTCATATAGATGAGGTCAAATGGGCGTTCGGGTCAGGTATGACGTGAAGAGAATGTGTCCGTTTAACTGTGGTAACAGAAGAAAGTGAAACAAACATTCTGTGCACAAACTACCTTGTGCTATACTGTCCACCCTAAATAAGTTCGGGGTTAGCTGCTTACTAGAGTGATTTCCTCATGCAAGCACCTACAAAAAACATTCGCGGCACTGGTTTATGCTTCGAACGACTTTGCATGTACAGTACTGGCGTAGTCTGCCCAAGGTGCACTTTCCGAAATCTGAAGGCTTTGCCCTGTATATCTGAACCAGAACGTCACGGTTCCTGTAATCTGTCCACTTAATTCTATTGTAAAGGTTTGGCGAAATGCACCCTCTATTAAGTCGCTACAATGTGATGCCACAATTTCTCAAACGAGCTAACGAACAGAAAGTCTTTCTTTGATTAGATGAAACTAAAAACACAAACTGAAACGCTCTTGTTCTGCTGTCCAGTGAACCGACTTTAAACTCATTTTTGCTGATTTCATTCTCACCAGTGATAAATGACTTCTCTGCTGTCAGAATTCAATGAACACCGTGTGCAACCCTGTGTGGATGTTAACTCCCTATTGTCAGACAAAAATCTCATTTTGTACCAGATCGGGAAAGTTCAGCAAAACTCATTAAAGACGTGATTGTTGAGCATATTTGACTTTAATCAGACAGCGTTTTACGTTGGTCTCCAGCTTTGAGCGCTGAGAATCATTCCATCAGTACACGTAAGTAGAAAGTTCTCTATTCGTCAGGTAGTCCAGAACGAAAAGTACACCATCTCCCTGTTCTCATTAAATTGCTAAGCCATTTTGGTAAACTTTACTTCATGTCCTACCCAAATTTCCATGCTAATTTTCGAGTTAACATTTGACAACTGAGAAATCTAAGAGGACTCTCAGCGGAGAACCGGCTGTGCCATGTTCATTCTGACCTTTACGTAAACTCTGGCTAGCGCAGTGATTGTAGCTGTGCGTTACATATTCGGCCACATGTCCTCTGTATTATGAAATTCACGAACTTGCTGTCTGCACTGCGTTATCTCAGCTACGTCGAATTTTCAACGGATTTCAGCTAATTCGCGACAGGTCGTTATATCTAACCTTGGCACACTGTAAAGGGGGAACAGTAACAGAATAACACGACAACGTAAAGTTCGCTTATTATCCTTCTCATCTCCAAAAAATAACGCAATACAACGACGTAATGTGTTTTAAGTTCCTTACTGCAGAAAGGATGGTGTCGATGTTGCAAAATACTCATTGCTGTATTGGCTGCTTATGAATGTGTTGTCAGTTGTCTCAAGCGTTCAGCAAAAATCGGCCTCTGTTCGGAGAATTTTTGGGAACATTGCTGAACTCAAAGTGATTTAAGTTCGAATTAAACACATCTGGTCCGTCCTGCCCTACTGCGTGTGGGAAATATCTATGTACTAAGTCTATACACTCGTCATCTTAAAATGGCTATCCGTTTAACGGAAGTCATATATTACGGTTTGAAAATTGCCTGTTATCGCCTTTCGTGATATTCGGACTGTATCATTTCGAAAGATAAGTTTTCATTGTGAGCCCAACCGTGGAGGTTTACAGTGGATCCTAGATGGGTGTTCTCGATATGCTTTTCACCCCACAACATAATGTTCATCTGGTTGTTATACGTATGCTCCCGCATGACTTGTCCAATGTAAAGATTCTGGTCAGGTATCAGCCTGTCTCGCTTCCCGTCCGTGTAGGTCGATGGCTTTTTCAAGTCGCCTGTTGTACTCGTTCGTTCTGCTTCCAACCGCTGCTTAAAGCGGTATAGTTAACTCCACTTTGAGCCACGCAAATTTCCCGGACTGTACTTCATTTTGGAACTCCAATGTACAGTAAGCAACAATATATGATAACAATATACTGCATTTTCTAGTTTCCTGGGCTGGAACAAACCAGTCTATGAACAACCATTCACTACGGCAGGAGATGATTTTTGAGAGCAAACCTCAAACTGAAGGTCAATGTCAACTAACGAAGAGGGAGTTACGGCAACTGGCAGAAGTAAGTCAGCAGCACTCTCAATGACCGAAGTCTCGTTGTATGGTAAGTGATTATTTAGACCATTATGGGGTCACCCGCTGATCAGTTTTAGTTTGTATTCTCTGGCTTGCTCGAGGCTGAGGTGAATCGGTTGTGTAGAAACACCTCTTCAGCACTTCGCTTTTGGCCAGTTGGGCGGAATTCTTGCGACATGGATATCTCACTGAGGATATTTTCCACGGAAAAATGAGCGCATCATCTAAAGGTTAACAGATTAACAATGGTCATATTGACTTACCAACAGTCGCTACCAAAAGTTAAATAACATGCATCCAATTTGACAGCTCCGATTCGACAAATGTTTATCATAATTCACGTTCAGCCCAGGTTATTTTGAAGACGTAGAAGTTCATTTACTAGCACCATTCCCCAAAACCTTTTCATCAGTTACTTGCCAGGGCACCATGTGATCACCTTGCATCTGAAGGGTTCCATGAAAATTTATTCTAACTACGTATGCTGATGAGTGGTCCCTTCGTCTTCCTTTATGCATGCTTACCAAGCTGCCTAGTCGTGCATCCAATATACTCTGTATGACCAAGGGAGCACCGCCCAGCGTGGCCTAGAATCGGAGTAAGAATACCAATGGCACTATCGTAGAAAATCTGGCAAGCGCACGTCACAACGTGAACCCTTGTCATTTTTTCAAGTTGTCTACAGAGCGCCAAGAGAGCAGCAAATGTCAGTAAAAAGTCGCAACATAACGACGACTGAATGGATCGCCATCCGATGAAGTCATCCCGTGTTTTCTTTCCACAGGAAGTTCATACTAGCTCTTCAACCCCCTTGACACACTATCCGCCTACCTAAGAACGCACATTCCATTCACTCTGGGCTAGCATTAACAAACTGTCCAAACCACCCTACTGGGGGATAGGACTGATTTGGTTACTTTCTTGTTGTCCAGTTGTAAGTGTGTTTTTCTTACTTGTTAATCGACATCTATTGTTTAGGGTTTAAAAGTTTGACGACCTAAAGAAGAATTTCTCGGAGACGTTCGTCAGCTTGTTTTATTCTGAATGAACACAGGGATGTTTTGAGCCCAGTACATGGGTGTAGTTTTTTGTATGCTGTCAAGTTGTCACAGGAGACGGGAAGACATTTGGTTGTCTGTTCCTGTTCCTGTGTTGGTACGATAAAATTTTTGATGGACGGTTTGTAGGTATAAGAAAAGAAAGAACATAAACAAGTGAAATGAAACTTTAAAGGGGCTATTGCCTTGCAGTCATATCAACAACGAACATTGAAACATATGGAAAGAACAATGTGTCATGTGCGCCCACAAAATGACCCGTGGTTCTGGTCAGAAAGGTGATTAATGAACTACCGTTGCATGTTACTTCTTACTTATATGCCGATCGAGTGAAATGCCAAAATTCTCAACCGATTCAGCCATCACCACGGAGTTAGCCAATGTGTTCCCATGTAAACACACTTTAGCTGTGATGTTGTTTTATGTACGACGTAACTTGCCTACTCCATAACCCAATTTAAGCAGATAACACGTCATACACTTACCCTTGTTTTGTATGAAAAGATATACCAGTGAATGATATGAGTTGTGGAATAGTTTTTAGTTAAGAATTAGGTCCCCAGTGAAGTGCATAAAGTTCACTGGAACTTTACTCACTTCCGCCAGTCTCTTTGATAATAGAATATTCCTGAGCTAAATAATTCTTCTAATGGTCCATCTGAGAACACTGACAATTTGTGATAAACCATTTTTTTAAGTTAAGGATGACAGGCTTGTACGTTCGTTTCAGGGTGTAAATAGATTATAAGGGCAAACACAGTGAGAAGTATTTCGAGGTGGAATGTTCAACGAATTCTTTCTAGGAAATACAGAACAATTCGTGTCACTTTTGTCATGACTGCACAAGTAACTTAGTTCCATCAAGGCAATAAGCGACACGACTTTGATGATAGATATGTATCACGTTATAGTTAGTGACGTTGATTGACAAGTTAGATTCTGTGGACCGCCGATTTTTACGGCTGAAACCTTTTCGTCAATTTATCACATGTTCCAAACAATTTCAATCCCCCTCCCCCACCCAGAGTTTTGTGTTATCAGCATAGATCAGTGATACGATATGCTGGATAGCTTAAGAACGAAAAAATGAACAAGAGACTCCTTAAGACGGATCTTTGAGGAACGTCGCTGTTGACAGGGAACCACCCATTTGTTTTGACATTGAACTTACTTCCAGTCAAGTAATCCTCAAACCGCCTGAATAAGTGATCAATAAAGCAATAATTATGAAGATTCCGTGCCAAGAAAAGGTGATCACATTTGTCGATCAACTTTGGAAAGTCAGGCTAATCCACATCAATGAGGAGTCTTGCATCGGCAGCTCTCGTCCAAAAGTCATGAAAAGTAGGCAAGTTTGTGACGAGACCATCTCTCAAGGAAGACATGCTCAGTCTTGGAGGCCTTTAATTTTGACCTTCATTGAGTCATCTAGTAGGTTCTCTATTATTCGAGAACCATTGAAAGCATCGCAATTAATTGCTAGTTTGCTGGGTTATATCCAGATCCGCTATCGGAGATGTGCGTATGGGATGTTTCCAGTGTTTTGATATGCAGCTATTTGACAAAGGGTGAGTGAAAATTATTGAAATTGGTTATGCCAATTCGATTGCTCACCTTATCAAGTCAACACAATATATCATTTCTGAACCAGATGATTACTGAGATAGTAGGTTCTTTAAGTTAATTTATATTTGCGATAATGAAATTCGAGGTACTTCGGTTTAGCTTGCTAATGCATGTTGAAAAATCGCCCATGATTTGTAGTTAGGTACACTAGTTGACAGTTTACTCAAAGCATTGTCCGCCCGTAAATCTAATTTGTTAAGTTCATCATAATTTTGAGGTTGTGAAATGCCATTCTTATCTCCTGTGTGCTGCGACTTTGCTACAGAGAAGCTTCAGCTTTTGAGCAAGACCACGTTTATAGATAAATCGCTCCTCTCTTTGATAGCAGGCAAGGTACGGTTGCTACACATGTCGTAAACAACAAATGCAAGTTCAGTCTGTTTGAGGTGGTACTCGTTCCAGAATGAAGATTACGTTGTGATAATAGCCGGTGTCCCAGACCAGAAAGTGATCACAGTGAGTAAAATGGTTATTACAAATATTGTACCAAAACTCGGTGAGTCAGAACTTGAATTTTAGATCCAATTTTTGAAAGTCAGAAATTCTGTACCAGTCACAAAGGAATGGAGAGCACGCAAATGTGAATACCGTAATACAATTCCGAGACGAATATGCTGACTGAACTGAAAACCAGAAAAATACGGAATGGTACGCTGTCATAGAGGGAGAGTGTAAATTGTCGTTCCCTCTTCCAGTGTTATCGGTAATCCACGAGTTCATCTGCGCAGATTGTGATAAGGTACTGTTTCATGTAGTGGACTGCAGAAGTTTGCGGCACCCATTCTACCGAGACTTCTGAATTTGGTCAATCACGTGACTCAATTCAGGTTAGCTCATAAAGGGAAGTAAGTTGAGTGAGATAAAACATCAGAGTAGTTCAGGATTACGTCAAACGGCGAAACACCACATATGCTAAGAAATACTTTGCACAAAGGCAAAATAAAGAAGGAAACAAGAACACCAGAGGGAGAGAGTTCCAGGATAGAATAAACTGCTACAAAGCTGGAAGAGACCATACACAGTTATCAGTTGGTGCGGGAGTGCTTATAATGTACATTACGATAAAGTAAACCAATGAATGCTTATTAGCAAACTGAGAAGGAAAATTTTAAGAGTTCAGAAGGCCACAAGAAGTTCAAAAAGAATTCATCCCTAGAGAGGCAATAGAGAAAATGAGTACGATAGACTACGCGTAACGCCTCTGCGGCGTCTGAGTAACTACTCTGTAGGTTACTCCATTGATTCTTGTAAGATAGAGGAAAAACCACACTTCTTTATGTTTGGGCATGATTTGCAACTTTGTCCCGTTCGTCTTATTTTCAGCTAAAAAACGGTTGTTTAATTTCTTGCCTGTACAGTGTAAGACCGTTTCCTTCATATCTATTCAGCTTTTGTGCTGGTATGCGTTTGTTTACCAATTGCAGGTTCGCTCAAGCCTACCTTTCAGGTTTGAGTTGTGCTGTCGTAGATTTTGGCCATCAGGATGAAAGACGGTTTTGGCAGAACCATGAATAAACAGATGTGGGATTTCCTCAGAATAACTATGCTCTGTAGTTTTTATAGGTGTGATCTGGTCGCATTGGACAAACATTACATTGTTTCATGTACAAGCGTGCCTTGTCTGAAGTGTTTGGAGATTTGTGGTTAAACATCCCAAGATTTTCCTGATCATCTTGATCATTAGCTGTGATCAAAATTAGTCAAAAAAACTGTTCGTCGAGTCAGGTTAAGAATACTTTTTTGACCAGGTGCAAACATGAGCTAGAATGTTCGCAACATTAACTTAACCTGCTCGGAATATCCTAAATCAACACAACTTCATTGCTACATCTGCATGCTAGCCTAATGCCTTTGTGCAGAAACCCTTGACTGATTTTGAAACTAGATTTTTGGAAACAACCTGCTTTTTTGTGCCACGGTGACCAGATAAATAGATGATCCGTTAGCCAGAGCAGAATGTTGCACATTTGGGTCCGCGAATCACCAGTGTTTGCCACGGTTTTCTGTTAAGT
The DNA here is from genome assembly GCA_008508345.1 of Paragonimus westermani. Taxonomy (NCBI): domain Eukaryota; kingdom Metazoa; phylum Platyhelminthes; class Trematoda; order Plagiorchiida; family Troglotrematidae; genus Paragonimus; species Paragonimus westermani. Next base: position 92,269 of record QNGE01002535.1, on the reverse strand, counting down.
ATGCAAGTATGTTAAAATTTCACGAAGCCAAAAAATCGCAACCGTTGCCATTTCTCCTAAGCTCTTTACAGTTGACGGTTAAACATAACCTCAAGGGATGCCAGGCGAAAAGAAGAGTACGTACGCATCACGAAACTACAGTGTGTTAAAATTCTGTCGTTTTTCGATCTAACAGTTAACGATTTTTGCATGTACGTTGCATTGAATCGCGTAAGGGAACTAGTTTGTTTTCACAGATAACGGTTATGCTCCCTCAGTATCCGAACTGACAGTGGGGTTATTCTTAGGAAACGTTTTGTTACAAAGTAGCATGGAACCACAGTTCAGAACAACTATTCAATAACATGCGGAAAATAGCCAAGCTTATCAAAGTGAGTGTCCAGCAAGAAGCAGATTAACTTTTCTTCTGTGTAACGAAATGAAGGCAGCATATGACATTTGTCTTTTGTATACTGAAGTAGGATGACCGCCGGGTAAAGAAATGCTAGGTTAGATTTTATAAGTAAACTCGTTACTTCAAATCCTTTCAGAAAGGAAGATGTAGTCCTTCGAGTGAATAATTTTGCCATACTAATCGGACGTCTAACTTCCNTGACCGCCGGGTTAGATTTTATAAGTAAACTCGTTACTTCAAATCCTTTCAGAAAGGAAGATGTAGTCCTTCGAGTGAATAATTTTGCCATACTAATCGGACGTCTAACTTCCGTTCTGCAGTCGGCATTTGTGAAAAACTTATAAATTGAATGTTGTAATGCAATGAAAGAGTGGTGTTCTAACACAGTTATGAAAGCTCAGCATTTCGAAAGAGAAATCAAACTCTGGTATCACCACTATCCGACGATCAGGGAAGGTACGACATCGACGAATGGAGATCACGAAATCGACCAAAACATTGATGGTAGACGTACTGTTAGTGTCGTGGGCACTTACTCAGAAAAACGTTGAGGTTTGGCGTACACAATAAATCGTCTGAAGTGAATGCGAAACTCTTCTGTCAGTGTTGGTCTGAGAAATTCTTATTACACAAACACCTGCTAGATCGATTAATGAAGATTTGTCTTTTCTAAATAATGATATTTTTGATCCTAATAACTGAAGGCTGATATCACCTGCCAGATAGGCGTAGAACTTTGCCTAATTTGTGCTCATCATGGAGCAAATGACAATATCAGAATCCTTCAAAATCATCCTTAGACCAGGTGGTTGACCACAACATAATCTGTGATATCATCTGAACCAACGAGACCACGCAGGTCAGTCGTACGTCAAGATGGCTGGGACGACACTTAAGTCAACACATCCGTAAATGGGTGATTGCGTTGATGATATGAAATATTTGCACAACATTGTTCGTAGGAGAATGTACGTAAGAGAGGTGCAGCCGTGCTCACTCATACAGCGTGCCAGCAAAAGTTGCGAAAATCTGCTGAGGTTATGAAAGTACACCGCACAAACCGGAATGTGTTGATAAAGAATATGTGCTCATGTGTTTTCCGTCTCTGATAGCTAACTTTGACATCATTTACTTTAATCTTACTCATTTAACCTACTTATAGCGTTAGCTTCACATTTCCAGTTCAGACGGTAACATCGCACAACGGCGCTACTCAATGGGCGCACACAATCATTCATGGTATTGAGTCAATTTAAAAGCCAGGCACAATGTAACGTAAGATGTTGTATATAAGATTACTCTCCTTGTCTACCACCAGCTGCCACAGAGAAAGGATTCAGTCTATTTATACTGGACACACATGGCAAGTAGGAATTTGTTGGATAGCGATAAGTTATCAGTTACGAGGTGCAGATACTTTGTCTACGTTTACCATCCATATGTTGAAATTAATCACACCAAATATCCAAACAGTGTGCGAATGACAAACAACTGAGTAATTAAAAGTTTGGGATCATGAAGTCACTACAAAGCAAGAGACACAGTTTGAGTCAACAATTTTCGTGCACTTCAAACTGATCTTCTTTGGCAGTCATACTTCTCGGTTTCCATTGACAAGCTATTACATTGGGTGAAGGCAAGCAATCCGACTATTCTCTTAAATCAACGATACCAAATTGCGTTTTCATTCAGTCAAGTTTTCAACTTGATCCGTAAGTGAAAGATGCTTCGGTGAATAGTCTGTTTTCGGTTTTTCATCACCCGGCAACAACCATAACACTTTATATCGTCATGGTCGTCAGAGGATCGCGTCCAAAAGAAATTCATAACAAAATTACATAGAAGGTTTGGAATTGGAGGGCAGTTAAGTGACCGAATTGACCTTCGCATGTGTAAGGTGGGTACAGAGGCTATGGGAATTATACTGATCGGAGGATTTTCTTCCCAGCTTACAACTATGGACCACGCAACCGAATTCCAAACGCTTTAGCTTGGCCAGGATAAGAAATCTGACTCATTCAGATTGACAACTAGGCAAATGATAAAAAGATCGGAAAACCAGTCCTGTGAGACTTGCTGCCCTGAGTCAACGGTAAGTGCCAGAATTGTATCCGAAAGGGACAAGACCTTATCCTTAATCAGACACACAGATTTGTGCCCACATATCTTTTGGGAAGGGCGGCTGATTGTGCACTCGGCGTGACCCGCTCCACAGCACTGTATGGATGACTAAACACAAGATGACTTCACACATTTGGGCAACATACCTTTCGGTTGCACATAAACTACCGGGTTAGATTTGAACGTGTTTGAAGGGTTTTGCGGCACTGTAGATCTTCTCATTTGTTACCTACCCTACGAATCACCAGTTCAGCGAACGCCTCCCCAATGTAATCTAACGTCATATAAACCAACCTCTTTTCCGTAGACGAGAGTGTGAACTTCTGTGCTGCCAGTTCCATGTGCCTATCAATAAAATTCCCGAAGAAATCTTTCTCTGCAAACGTCCGCTGTAAGAATATCAAATCTGCTTTGATCGTGTCATCCGTTTATATTACCATAACACCGTGTGTTCACCTACGGACCATATTTCGTTCTGATTGAGAGACAGTTAACTGAAAAAGCGAATGTACTAACCGTTCCAAGTCCCCTTCCCAGCACTGCCTGTTTGAAGTGAGCCGTCTTCACGATAATTTGCACTGCATCCGGAAAAGATAGTCGTCCGTCTTGTTCGGCCTCAATTAAAAAGTTGAGATTGAGATGCGCTACGTTTACCACAGAAAGCGGACTATTCACATCCGTAGTTTATTCAACTACACAGGTGGTATCAACAACGTACTTCCTTTGGAAAGTTCTGTATTCATTGATTTCACAAGGCTTGTTCTTCTTAATAATGCCACAGAAAATTATCAACTGATCGTCAGCCCATCGCAGCGCCATCCTTCTGATGGTATATTTTCCATCTAACCTGAAACTGAACATTGTGCACGTAAATTTAGGCCAACTGATGGACTGCGTCTTCATGCATGACCACAGTAAAATCTTCGGAAGTAATATACCTATATGGGTAGTCACGTACCCCCACAAGTGGTACCCTCCTAAACGGACGACATACATAGAAGGGATACACTCTTTTGTTCCACATCTAACTACTGAGTTTGGTCGACGAAGTCAACCGTATACTTTTGGTTAATGTACCGTTGTCTTCTCACACGGGTTCTAGCAATTCTGCGACATCGAATGATACGGAGAACTACACGTATCATGAACCACATGTAGTGACCATTCTTTCCCTGTGGACTTTCATCAAAATACGCAGCGTTATTAATGTGATCCTAATTGGTTAAATTTGTTCAAATGGCTAAAGTCAAACAAGACTTGCTGATTCAGGTTTCATACAGTTTCAGAAATGCTCTTCATGATCTTATCAGTTTTGTTTTTTTCATTTTGAAAGCTACGGAATTTCGAAAGATCATTCAAGATAACTGTCGTTTTCTGCTAGTAAGTTAATTTACTCACAAAAACACTTCCTACACCCGTGTCATGCCTTGCCCACTATATTATGTTGGCACTTCTCAAAACCTTCACTTCTTGGATGTGTAATTTCGTGAAAACTACTGTTTAAATGCGACTTAGAGTTAAGCTGTTGATAGTATGTGTTAACCAAAGTCTCGATAAGATGTTCTGTACTGAGTTCTGATCGAGAAAGCCAGAGATTTGACCCGATTATATAGATTTTCAACTTGGTGCTTTAAACCAGACTAATTTGCCTAATTTTTGAGACTTAATGTTAAAACCTCTCACGACTGTTTCGACGTGTATATTGGGGTAGGCTTGTGGACCTAACTTCCCGGATCACTTGACAACTCTGGTACCATACTAGGAGAATTCAGGTCGCTTTTCAGTTTGTTCGAGTTCAACCTCGATTGTTTTCCGTTAACATGTTAAACGTATTCATCGAATGGACATACTCTTCAATGACGAATGATTCAGTCCATGTGACTCGTTGGTTCAAATATCGTGTCAGCTCACCGGTTCTTCCAGAAGTCCTTTCTAGTTTCTTCAGTGTGCGCACTTTCGGCGTTGACTGACTGACATTTCCACAAAAAACACTTTTGACGTATCTCTGATTTATGATTCCACTTCTGATAGGTGGCCAAGGATCTTCTTGATGTTACTTGAACACCATCTAAAGATGACTGCAATTTCCTTATTCTGACACTTGAAATTGAAGTTTCGCTTTTTTGTAGATCCCGGTAGTGTCAAGAATGTCCACAAGTCACAAGAGAATAAGAAATGGAGCAACGTGTACGGTCATTTACAGAACTAATAAAGATTTGAAAACCGTTTCATGAGGCTGAACAGAATAAATGGTCAATAAAAAAACATAATTGTGTTGTTCAATATTTGTATCACATCCAAGTCACCCTTTTCAGTCGTACTTGGACGGGAAACTAGAAGTAAGGTTCCTTTTTGTCAACAAGTAAAATCTTTACATTTTTTTAAAAATAAAATGCAGTAAGAGAATATAGTGGGTTTAGATCGATACTTCGGGGTTGTACATCTATCTGCGACTTAAAAGTCAATTGATGGTAGTTCCATCATGCTCGCTCCTTGAAATCATAGTTTTTCTGTACTCACAAGCAGCTCTAGGTAAAAGTCATGTCGTATCAAAGGAACATCTTTTTTTATACTTGTTTTGTGTTAGCAGATGAGAAATTACCATTCTGTCTCGTCTAGTACAATAAATGGAAAATTAAATCAACTCAGCTTACTCGTAGTAGTCAAACTGCGCACTGCACGACGAAGCTCACGCTAACCTCTTGTAAATTCTGAAGCTTCCGGAATTATTGTAAACGATCAGCATCACCTCCCTATAGAGGACTATGAAAGTCAGTTCATAGTGTTCGAAAGAAGATTGCCAATGGGGTGAGACAGCAAATAAACTTTGCACTTGCTTAAACAAAAGTTCGTAATGTTCGGGTTTGGTTTCAAAAGTGTAAATCAGAGTAAAAGCGTTGATGAAACCATAGTAGGTGCCCGTGACAACATGACATCGCCAAGACCACGTATGACCGAATTTGTTTGATTTGGCCTCTTCATAGATTTTGGTGCAACCCATATTTTCAATTTCGGTGCCGGGTTGATAGACAAAAGAGAGTAGGGAAATGTAATTGTAGTTTTGAAACACATTTCATATAATGCACCATTTACTTGGTTATCCACAGTTGTGGGTACAACCAAATTGTGGCTGTTTGGACCATTGTGAGTTGATGACCTCAAACTGAATTCGGCTGGTTAACCGGAAACTTGAACAAGACTGACTAACTTTTTCAAGTCATCAGGTTGATTCAAGTGAGATGGATGAGTAATTGTACCACTAACTTTTAAGCTTCTATTGTTCTTATGCTGTTACAGAAATGTTGTTCCACATGATCCGCGCATATATTCTCCTGTCTGATAGTCTGTTATCAAATACGCAACATTGTTGTGAGCGTAAATCCTGATGTAGGCTCGATACTGACATACCTGAGCGAGAGTAGATTATTAACAATAGCCCAAGTCACTTAACTGACCAGGAACATGCTATCTCACATCCGCAGGTACAAATCGACCAACAGTCCTGTCTCAGAGAATGCACAGGTGTATCGCAACTTTGCTAAGCAAAGTGTTAAACATCGTAGAGAGGATGGCTGGGTGCCGCGGTAACTAAGTACACCTTTAAATATCCGTGTCATATCTTCAACTAAACCTAGCAGGCAGAGAGGCCGATCAGTGTTCAAAAATTAATATCCACCAATATCTAGTGAATGCAGAAGGAGTTCGATCAACCGTTCCAACTTGCTTTACCTCTTGACTGAGACCTTGAGTCTATGTGGGTTCAGATAACAACCTATTAACACGCGAGGTGTGAGGCAAGAATTCAGCTCGTTTTACTAATGCTAGTCATGCACACATTACTGCCTAGTTTGGAATTTTTCAACTACCACCTCAGCTAAGATGATAAGTTCGAAAAAAGTGTTCGATATACACTAATTTGCTGGAAAAAAAAGAAATTATTGTTCACAGTAATTATAAAAATGACAGGCTACCTCTGATCATTTAGACCCGTATAATCTGTTAAGAACCTCCACTGTAAAGTTATGGCTGGAAAGAAGGAAACATTTAACAAACCTCGATCGTTGGCGACAATCTTCTTATTCGACTCACCAGCTGGTTTCGAATGGGAGCAGTGAACTTAAGGGCAAATCATGTCAAACGCACGGACTAGACTATGGATTGTGACTTCCGCCACGGTCGAGTGAACAGAAGTTAGTTCGACGAAACAATGTGCAGAAAACACTTGCATCATAATCGAATACCTAATTGTTTATTGAAGAAGGTGATAACAAACAGAGAAAGCAATTATGTCAATACAAGGAAAAACAATGATGTTTAAGTTACGTTTTTGTTTTTATAACAATTTTTCTGTTTTTATCCTCGTCGGCAGCATCTTCTCCCTTCTTATCGTCATCATCACCATCCTCGCTAAAGCGCACTCGTTGAAAGAAGCATAAATGTGCGTTTGTCTGACAAGCTGAAATCGGTACTAGACGTGTCTTCTTCCCTATCATCCTTTTGTCATTCTTTTGAACGGTGGTCAAAACAACAGCACTGAAACATCATTGACATCAAAGGTTGGGGATGAATCACTCTAATTCCTTGGTCAGATCATTTCATGTTGGCATCCGGTGTGTCCGTCGTACGCAGTGTTTCCTGTTTGGAAACGCCTTCTCAAGAAGGAACACCGTTTTGAGGAACAAATATCATCTGATGAGTTTTTTTGCGTGTACACTGCTTTGAAACAGGTAAGTGACATCGGCAAGACTCGGTATACAGGACGACAGAATGTATCAAGAGTGAAGTCAAAACGGATTCCGTTTTTTCCTTTGATGTGTCAGGTAGGGCAGTTATCACGTGCATCTGTGAAGAGCCGCTTAGTTGTGAAACTTACTCAAACTAGTCAACCGGAATGCGCTATCTTCATCTAATCCCTCTGTGTAACTTCAGGTTCACAATGACATCTTTGGGACTCGCCACCAGTTCATAAAATGAAACAAGGTCATTCCGCACAAGCAAGACTGACCCGCAAGATCATGGACTCCATCATGAAGCAGGTTGAGTAACGACTAGCACAGTTGCCTGACATGCCGGTTGGACACAGAAACCACCGGTCTGCATGGTTTATCACAAGTCGCAATAACGTGATGCAACGGCAACATGCTCCCGAAACCAGTTCTCGGACATTGTGTTCAGAGTCGGATAGTCGAATGTTGTGTTTTGCTCTTGTTAACCAACTCTTCAATTCAGGATCGTGTGTTCAAACACAGGTGCTTGTGTATTGCCATTACCCTGGTGGTATTAGTGATGTGCAGAGAGTGACAAGTGGGCTTATTCAGCGAGTTAGTCAATATAGGTTCCTAATCAGAAATAAAATCCTATTGCAGATTTTGTGTGCTCTCGAAGAAATGATCCATTCAGGTACTGTTTCAGCTGACGTACCTCTGGGCCACCTTTTCCTGTGCAGTCGATATAGACCAACGCTCAGCATCCTATCTTATTTACACAAACATTAGCGGTCTAGGAGAGATTTGTCTTACAAGCAGTCGCGGCTGAGCCGCTACATAAGATAACTCAGTCACACAGCAGTCAACACAGCTGTCGGGGAAAGAATTTTAGCTGAAATTCACGTCCGGGTAATCATGTGCTACTCAGAGTTGTCATTGTTGCCAGCACGAACTGGCTAAGAGCTCAAGCTAGATCCAAAACCCGTCATTTAGGTGGTGTTCAAAATATAACACTCACGTCCGTTACTACTTATTATTAATCAGATCATTGCCAGTGAAACTTGAAGAATTCTTTAGTTTCAACCTGACCGAAAGACGTTGACGAGTGACTTACGGTCTGCTCTCGAGATGACAGAACAGCCTGAACAATACACAGAGGCGAAGGTGGTTAAGTGTTCAGATATGATAGTTGGGTCTAACCAAACATGAGATCAAGGGCGATGCAAGCAACACAGGATTCTCATGAGAATGTGGAGCTGAGCCCTAACACCGACCATAGAAATGTCATAACTAGTATTAAGCGCAAAACTCGAGTCCAGTGCTTGACAGGGAAGGGGTGGCTGAAACATCTAGTTGAGTACGAAAGTTTTCACTAACTGTACGCGACATAAAGGTTGTGAATTCCTTGTGTTCACACTGAACATCTCTGTGCTTGAGAGAAACTGTTTTTATGGCACACCTTCAGCATGAAACTGTGACCAAACGAATGACACGCCCAGTTGCCGATATTGTGTTGTTTATAAATGCTTGTCAAAACTGGCGGAAATGAGAACGGATTGAACATGCCTCTTCTACGAATTTGGCTTAAAACGTGACCAGTTACAGTGAACATGCGTTCGCGTGCGTTTGTATGTCCATGAATAATTGCACTTACATGCTTGCTGACACAAATATAGACATGCCATATCTCCAAGTGCTTATCAGACAAGATGCAAACCGTGCTGAGCTTCACGTAGACAGCTTTAGACGATGACTGTCCCAATCTATCATAGTAAATTTCTGAAATATTCCGTGTCGGAATGTTGTCTGAAGTTTGGCCATGGATGAAAAAATATCCTATTTTAATAAGACGGTTTCTGTTAGTCGAAATGAATGATAAATCTAGGGTTACATATCTTGAGACGGTCGCGTCGTAATCATAAGATTACGGAACTGACTATCTGCTCCTTCAACCATTATAATGCGTTGAAGGTGAGCAGGTTGTTTAAAAGTTTTCCCGCTTCCCAAGACCTGTCTTGAAGGTTCCATTGAGCTAACTGTATGAAGAGGTCATTCATGTAAGAACACATGGTAATATCGTTACATCAAAGTTGAATTTCCAAGTCGCAGTAGGTGAAAGTAGACGTAGGTATATGAGAACGTTGATTAGAAATATGTCATTAAGTTAGTTCTATTATTCACCATGTCCCCAGCATAATGGCCAGAAGAAACCACCGTATTATGCGATTAATGGTTTCGGTATTTTCCTCCAAACAGCCAACAAACGGAAGCACACGTGCTTCTTTAGAGATTACAAAACTGAAAAGGACTTTCTGCGACATAACAATACACCAGTGTGACGTTTCTAGGTTATTTGATAGGTGAATCTTGGTAACTGTAACAGTGTTGTTTCACCGCTGGAAATCCTAACAATGTTTTAAAGTATATCCGGTTGACACTGTTCGAAAACGTTGTGTAAGCAAATGATTGTGGGTAACCTATTCCCTTCCATTCGTTTTTCATTAAAATCACGAAAAAAGCTGTGTTGAAAAGTTTGTACTTAGCAAAGTACTTTGATGTGTACAATAATACTAACAGTGTACTAATAAGAAAAGTTCTACTGTTCCACCTCTCATGACATCTCGTTTTCCAAAACTTTCACTTTGAATTCAAGTGTGTTTGCAGAACTGCCTAAGTGCTATTGTTAATCTTTTCCTAGTAGTCAACCTACCGATATTTTGAACCGAATGGCCGATAACTTCAAACTCTGTTGGCAGTATTCTCTTCATTAAAAGTCCGTCGTGTATTTTCGAACAACTGTGTTTTTAGCCCTGATCGCGGACAGTGAAAGTAGATCATCAGGTTGTGACGGAAATCACACTGGGATGTGATTATTTATTTTGTGCCATGATGTTTTCCACGACTGTACACCTAGGCCTCTATTCATCCGACACGAATTTTTTATCACGGTTGGTTAAATGTTACCTAAACGAACAATGAACAGTGGTCCTAAAGAACACAGTGTGACAGTGAATAACATCAACTGTAGTCACATAACTTACTGCGCAGAAAACCACATCTGAGGCGTGGTCAGCTGAACATCTCGTGGCAAAGTTCTGTGACACTTCAGTATCTCCCATCATTAGTTGTGTTCAGTTGAAAACTCTGAACAGTCCTTCAGTAAGTTTTTTGCAGGGAATTAGGATGTAAGTAGGTTCACACAACATCATTTCTCCTAGTGACAGTTTTCAATGCGGACACATACCACAACATATTTGTGCGCTAGCCGGGAAGTGATTTTCATCTGGTTCAAAAGCCGGATAACAGGTCAGCTAACCTAGCGCATGTAATCCAGAATACAAAATTCCCACTCTCGTAGACTAACACACAGGCGATGATGGGCCATAACTCTTGCCAGTAGAGTTAGCGTAATAAACAGTAAACAGACCAGTAGGAATTTGAATTTGGTTCACTGTCCAGTGTAGTCAGTCTGTTCACGTTTAAATGAGTTTAAAAAAATTAATGCCGATGATTTATGGCCATTTTCTCTTTGCAAATCACATTGCCTCCTTCTTATCTTCACACTGTTGTTACTTACTAACATCAAGGACATTTAGATCACTGTTCTATTGTTCGCCAAACATAACAGATTTTCACTGTGTTGTCTAGGAGGCACAAGCCTCTCCCCATTTTCAACCACACCAGACATCCTGCTTATGAGTAAAGATAGGTAACTTTCCATTCACCGGTAGTCAGACCTGAGACAATAATACAGCTTCTGTTTTACAATGGTTTCTGTAGAACCGCCAAACGTAAACACATTTTTCAGTTAAACTGGACATCACCCACAAGTGAGCACAGCTGTCGCATTTCCATAAACATTTTAGTCGATCCCTTTCGAAGACAAGCACCAGATCCGACTTTCGTTCTCATTAGAACTCGTCACTACTACATGTCCTTGTCACAGATGGGACTAGGATTCCGGCCACACTTCAATGAGGCAACCGTGTTGACCATTGTGCCACTAATCTCACCTTAGACACGACTGAACCTACATATGTCAACGCTCAATCACATTCGCTTGTGAGTAACTCTCTGACTCTCCGATCGCCTCGAGAGGAGACGTAGAAACTGTCCTTTTAACTCCAATCGATGATCCCTCAACTAGGACTTCTCTCAAAGAGACAATCAAATATATTCAATTCGTGTGAAATCCATCAGTAATCAGAATGTCGCACAACAAGTTGACTTTGTGATTTCAACATGGAGAGAAGTCCTAGTCGAGGGGTCATCCATTGAAGTTAACGAGAAAGTTACTGTGTCTCCTCTGGAGGCTGTCGAGCAACCTGATCATTGCTCACAAGCGACTGTGGTTGGTTGCTCACTTATGAAGATTCAGTCGGACCTACTGAGAACGTTGGAGCACATTTCAGTATCGAAGTTGTTTTATTGGATATAAGTCGATAAGCCTCACATGTGTCTTGTTTAACTGAAGTTAGCAGTTGACCGCCTTTACTGTTTTCATTTACGGAGACCGGCTTTTTAAAAATCTATGGGCAGAACATTTCAACCTCCGATTTAACACCACGATCTCCAGCAGACTCAAACGTATGCTCCACCAAAGTCTTCTACTTCTCATCGGTAATCAAAATATCGTTCGTGATTTCGGTTATTACAACCTGTAGAGATGTCACAGTTCTGTGGATCATCGACTGGAGTTAACAGATCAGTTACTATGTCTTCTGTACAGAAGATTAGACATTTGAAACACTAAGTACAAGCGAATGTGACTTGACTTTTGCATACGGCACTTCAGTCGTGCCTAATGTGAGGTCAGTAGGGCAGTGGATTTACAGAGGTGTCCTATGAAAGCGTGACCGTAGTTCTTGTTTCGACTGAGACAATTAAATACACTTCTGACAACTCCCGACAAGTGGTAAACTCAAGTATCGTGCTTCCTTTCGAAAGGGAGCGGTTACGAGGTCGATGGAAATGCAGAAGGTGTCATCTGTTACGAGTCATGTTTTTATGTTTTCCTAGACCCTATGATACTTACCACTAACCGGATAAATTTGCTTGGAAATCAAACTCAGTCTTTTTAACTTCAGTGTGCGTTGCATCTCCTGCCAGAGTAAAAGTATTATACTCTAATTTGCTCCGTTTCCTCTGTCTGGAACCAAGATGACAACCACCCCGCACTGTCATTCTCCCGTAACAAACCCAAGGCGAGATCCCATGTAATTTTTCAACGAACGTTGATTCGAAACATGTGGAGGTTGCGCCTGGATCTGACACAAATCAAAGGACGCGTGTATGTTGATTGGGGGTCCAACACTGCATAGTCGCATGATGCAGTCACCGTGAGTGCCTCAAAATTTGTGGCGAATTCGGGATGAATAAAGAGTTTATCTGTTCACGAATAAAAGCAAAAATTTTGTGAATTGAAATTTCAGGAGTGTGGCACTGTCTTGAGTGGTCTTATAATTGTGTTGCCTGGTGTTCTTTCAGACAACAAACAACCCGGCGTGATCTTACGAAAGCAATTACCTAGACTTAAGCTAGAAATAATTAAATGGCCTTCATGGGAATGTACGTGTCTTACTACTTACAAAATGTTAGTAGGCAGCTAGTGCTTTTAATTTGACTTACGCGGGAAAGTAAGTAAGGGCAACCGAATTACTTACTGTATAGTAGAGTTCAGATGTCGTGTGTAACGTATGCAACATGAGGCTTACCGTCGCTAGCATCTGTTCTCCGTTCAAACACTCAGGAAATTAATCTGGTTACTGAAGTTGTTGGCCGTTTTGGTGCACGCACTTAGGGTTCCTGAATAACAGACTAATATTCAATCCTTTCAGTGAAAATTTACTCAATAGTAGTTCTGCAATAGTAGACTGGCCAAACGACAGCCACATTAAAGTCACTCGAGCTGCAGAAAGCAACTGACACCTAAAGTCTGGGTTTTCCGGGCTACTGTGTAATGTTTACCAACACAGTAGTCTAAACTCTGAGGCTTACTTTTTCTTTTCCAGAAGTGTTCTTTTGTTGAATTCGTCCTTGATTTAAAACATGTGGCGGCTTGTACTCTTATTGATAAGTACTAAAACAACGACCTCGAAATAGCAACGTTTTCCATTCTGCTGAGATTTCCTCATTTGAAAATCCTCCTTCTATCCTGTTATCAATGAAAACCTGGCTCACGACGTACAATGATTTCTTCTGTGAAGCCAGTATCACAAACATCAAACCGCCTGAGTAAAATGCACCAGTGTGTGTGTGTGTGTGTGTCAATCTGAAGTTAACACCTGTTCAACACTGGTACAAAGGTATCCACATTTGTCAGCCATCCTACCTAATGCTTGTCAGTTTCATTATTTTGGTACTATACACACTGGCTTACCGGCCATATACAGGACTGATACTTCATTACTAACTTTCAACCATCTTCACATACCCGTTTAGGGTTGTATAAAAAAATTGGGTGCCATGAAACACCAGCAAAAACTGGAAAAAATATTTTGAGAAGACTTCTTAGTTTACAACAAACAACGGAAGTCCATTTGAAGAAAGAAACAGAATGATGAAACAAAGCTATCGCATTTCTGAGAGGTGGCTGTGAAGAACAATAACGGGGTAAAGGAGAAGTTTGAAACGAAATATTTTTTCCTGCAACCAGTGACCATTGAACATTCCCTACTTCTCTGATGTGTTAACCGTAAAGAGGGATCACTGTGTGGCCATCTGTTGGATAGTTCAATTATTGTTTTCCTGAACTCACTGAGTGTCTTCCAGACGTAGGAGACAGACAGAGACAGGTAGGTCAAATTTTCTACTGTAATAAGTCGTAATGACGTGGAACTGAGTGCTAAAGTAAGAAATTCCGAAATTGAAAAGATCAATATTTCTAAATTCTTCACTTGCAAATTGCCAGTTCTGAGACAGAGTGGCCTGGGCATTAATGTACAATTGCGCCGAAGAGTTGTCTGAAACAAATACAGTTTTGAATAGGGTCAAATTTGTAACATTCGACAAACAAAAACTACACGATTCGCACAAACTATTTTCGTAAGAAAAGTTGGGTTGTATATTCAGATAACACTGTAATCGAGGATGGTTTATATTAATTTTGCGAACATCTGGAGGTTAATGACTGAAGTCATGTAGACAGAAGCAAAAGGCTCTGACAATATTGTTATACCTTGAACTTTTGCCTCCTTGAAGAGTTAGTGGCACACGATTTTTATTAATGCTGTTTAGTCCGATACGATATCTACCCGGTAGTCCAATTTAAATACCCCTTACATATCAACATGAGAATAACCCTGAAAACATTGACTGAATAGGCGTAAGTCTTGGTTTTCAGAATCAGGTCACTTATGCCAAAGCGATGTCCGAAAATTTAATTTTTAGTAGTTCCACTGATTGCTACACAGGAATTGGAAAGACGTGTGAGTTCAAATACTCACAAACAGTACATACCGGGCTAAGAAGTTTCGGGTTGAAGCGTGAAATGAATACTAGGTAATTTATTCTAATTGTCCACTGTAAGTTCAGACAATAATCTTATGACACGGATGAAAACAATGCGATCGTTAGTTCGATTCATTACAGTGAACACCTGTGAACAGAAATAAAAATTCAATGAATGAATTCATTCCTGTGCTAACGCCACTCACTCCGACAAAAAGTGGATCTACTATCAGAACGTGAACGTGTTATTTTATTATCAGTCACTGGCAAGCATGTTTACTAAGTTGACCAACTTTACAACCACTGTGATCTAACATATCGACTGCATCGCACCGACACTTTAAACATACCCATCTATGCAGGTAAGGGTTAATTTTCCACCTATGTTATAAAACTCCTTTTGCAAGATAGGCTTACCCTTCTTCTCTTAGATGAGTGACAGCCAACTATCAGCGTGCAGTCTGTGATGGTATAGGCAATGATGAATGTAATGATTTGTACCAGTTTGTTGTGATTGCATGTTGACATATTGTTGGTTTGTTGACATTTTGTGTTACTCTGATCGCAAATTAGTGACCTGATGAAATCTGTCTGTTCAAACTTAAGTCATTACCAGTCTGGCATGTTCCTTCCTACTTTACAACCTCGTCTGTCCCCTGTTTTGCCTGTTCGACATGCTAATCAAAACTGTTAAATTGCTATATTCGGCCAATCGAGACGATAGGTTCTTTATTGACCAAGAATTTCCCTCGTACTATGCAGTTGATGTTAATTCCTGTTTGTTACTCATATCCGACGTCCTTATTGGTTGCGTCAGCAAGTGCGAATTTGTGTTCGTTATTGTCCTGTCTCGTTTGTGGTGCTATTCTATCGGTCGCAAAAGGACTTCGCTTCTGGACAGTCCAATGGGCCTTGTCAACCTCTGGGGCCATCTGTGGTTTCTCGATGGTCCATTAAATCGTTCTATTGCCCAAGTAACTGCCTGCTCATTGTTACACTGATCAGGCTCTGTTCCTCAAGGGTGTACCATGTCAAATATCACCACTTTGGACTGCTTTGGTTACACAGTTCAATGTTTATTTGACCACACTATCTTCTGTGTTCTGATCCTTTACAGCTGAGATTTTCATGGGAAATTACAACTGAAGCTTGTCATTTTTAGTTGGCTTACTACTGGACCATACTAACCCATTGGCTTCAATGCAGTCTCTGGTATTATATACATGGACCAGACGATTTACTGGAATCAGGTAAGTTGTTTGAAGTCAATCATTCGTTCTGTCGACATCAATTCGCCACTCGAAGTCGTAAATGACACCTTAACAGTCGACTCAGAGGACGTACAGATTCAACAGTGATGACGTGATGACGATGAAGGTGCAGCTGACAATCATCATACTAACATGGTTGAGATTGTGAAGCAGGCAAGCCATCAAGATTCCTGTGAAAAGTTATCGATTAGTCTTAGCTGTTGGATTCATGTGTCTATTAAAAAACCTTCACGTCATTCCATGAATATCTCGAAAATTTCATTTCATCATTCACAGTACAAACTCACTGAAGGTGGTACACTCTCTGGCCAATGCTGTTTTACGTAGCTAACTGGCTGGTGAAATTCATTCAACTGGTTTTTCAGATACCCGTCTGAATGGAATATTTTGCTCAGCTTCTATTAAGGTACATACTATCGTTATCTGTTCTTTCGTTCAAACTCCGGTTAAGTTGAAGTTTAAGCTTTTGGACTTACTCATAAGTAGTCCATTCGTGGACAAACTAGGCAGAATTACTCTAACCAGACCGAGTGGGTTCGCGTTACGTTAATCACACTAGTACTACTTCATGGAAGTTATCTCATTTTTGTAACATATTTATCAAGTTCAGAATTTTACTGTGTGGTTCAAAGTTTAGTACAACGAAAGTTAAGTTTATTTTCTTAACTAAAATACAGCTAAACTTTTTGGCACAATCAACATCCTTTGAGGAATTCAGCTACGACATATTAGTTGGCAACTGCCACCGGACGCATTCAAAAGGTTTTAAACTGTTATTCACCGAAACGTCTGTAGAAACACTTATTTTAACTGTTCCGATCGGTTCAGATTTCATCCTGCAATTTGTCAGTATGATTGTGAGTGGCTCAACTTTATGGTCACCAGATACAGTCGCAATTTTTGTGCTGTTTTCTCCATGGATCCCTTTGATGGGATGCAGCTGAAATCACACCTTAGCACCACTGTAGAAAAGCCATCGACTTTGACCACAAATCAGATACCACAACGATAGCCACGAACTAAGACCGACCGATATCGAGTATGGAAACGACACTGTCCCAAAAGTTCTATTGTAGACAAGAGGTTGTCCACGCTGAATTAGGTAAATGTTAAGGTTGGTCAGTGTGGCATGCACACTGCAAGTAGACCGCTTGAATAGATTAGTCTGTTTACCTGTCTGGATAGCGTTTGTCACAAATTGGATGATTCGTTGACGAGGTTTTCATGAGGATGGAAGAAACACCTACCATCTTCATAGAGCATTATTGTCTTGTCTACTGTTTTTCTCGAGGTCTTTGTTGAATCGTCTCTTTGTGAATTGTCGTCGAAACAAGCCACAGCGAGAGTAAACATGCTGAAAGATACAGCATATGTTAGAAAAATGATGATAGTAATGATGGCCGTCATTATGGTTACTGGTGACAATATATCCTTAGTTATCGGTGTTCACCTGCCATAACAACACGAGGAGTGAAACGTTTCAATTAATTGAAATACATTAAGATTGATCATTCGTGACAGATACACCCACTTTAGTTAATGGTAATTATCTTTCATCCTATGTCGTCTGGACTTCAGTGGTTAGCCCGAATCTATACAAACCCGTCATATACCGATCGCGCACTCAGTCTGAGGAAACAAACATCCGAGTAGGATTGTCTTTACTGTGAACCTTGGTGACCAAAAGTTACGTAGTGTATGTTGGTTTTGTTTGTGTATTTCACTGAAGGTGCTCAGGAAATTTTTGATCTACGTTTTAGTGGAAACAGTTACTTTTGTAAATTGGTTACTTGAAAACATTGTGACAGGCTGAGTTGACCGGATTATTCATCACTGGGCAACCAAAACTATTGTTATGTCTGTTCACAGTTCTTCGAAGCGAACGTTCCGACACTCTCGTCAATCGCATTATCCTAGTGAATAAAAGAACCGGTAAAAATTCACGCCTAGCCAGTGATTTTGAGATTTCATGCATTGAACATTCACAATGTGAAATTCCACTATCTTCAACTAGGTTCTCACATAATGACAATAATCTTAGTCCAGTTCTACTAACTCTATTAAATAACACAACTTGAAGTCACAAAGTATGCATAGCTGGGGTTACTAGAATGTGAACGAAAGTCGACATCCAGACACCGAGGCATTTTGCTAACACAGTATTCAGTGTGTAACTAACAACGATATGACGTATTAGACGAATGAGTGTGTACTGAGAATTGGTAGACGGTGAATTGTTATCTTGGTTCGCATACCTATACATTTCCGTGCACGTTGAATTACCGATGCAATCCTATCGGTATTCAGATCGACTGTAGACACTGAATACTACTTTGTAGAACTATTGATATCTGAAATCTTATTCTGTAAGAAATTACCAAATATTGTTCGGTTAACAATCAATCATCTATGGACTCTGTCGATTACACTAAATTTCTGAGTGTGATTTAAAAAAATCTCGAAGGATCTCGGTTAGACAGCCAGCCTTCCATTTTGACTGCATGACACCGGTGATGCTATTGGAGAATTAGTGGAAATTCAGCACACGAATCATTTTACCATCACAGTCGCAAACTGAAAAATTACTAAAAGATGCATAATAGACTCTATATTGTAATATACAAGATACATGTTCGTATAACATTGTATTACCTCCATACTCTAGCAAATGCAAATCAAAAGAAACCACAGTCAAATGGTTGCCTACCTATGATACTCCAAACACTATGCCCTACGGTTTTCGTGTGCAAGAGTCGCACTACTTGGATAACATACCCGGAATGTGTGTATACACACCTCAGTATACGGAAGCAATTTTGTTTACATAGAATCCAAGTCTTGATGGTTCAACGACGGACTATCAGTCATGCCCCTTTTCTTCTGTTTTCACTTCCTCCAGATCAACTAGGCTACTCAGTACGTGATGAACAGTAACGTCTTAGTCATTCAGAGGCTTGTCATTGGCAATTCAATCTTCAAGAACTCTTCCGGTGTCAAGACGTTTTTGGGAGCGAGGCGCAAACACGTGGATGGTAGACGATTAATTATCTCGTTAACTCACAACAATCATGAGCCTGGCCAGAAGGTACTGCGGCCCAGGCTGACGCTCAGTCTGGGGGAGGAGATCAGTGAAACCAGAAGAAAAATTTACTAAAACAATTAAAAGTATGCGGAACGAGGCTAAGCAGAGAAACTAGAAGTGATATACGTGCTGGTTTACTATTGATTGCGGTATATTGTAATCTCGGACAACGTTCCTAGAGAAAGATACGAGTGGTCAAAAATACTTTAACACGGCAGTCACGACTTGCAAGTTTCATGACCACATTTTTGTTGGGCTTCTTCCTGACGCTAGATTGACCGA
>QNGE01002535.1:54904-71224 GCA_008508345.1 Paragonimus westermani | reverse complement strand
GACAAGCCCTGAACACGACGGACAGGAAGAGACTATCGGAACAGTGTGTACATGCTGTGTGAGAACTTTCACCAAGGCGAATGACAACGTACTGTCGCCCACTGTATGTGAGTTCATGTCTGTCGTGCAAATGAGTGTACGCGTTTGTGGTTTAGTTTTTTACATGACATACGGAAGTTTGCGCAATAAGCCAATTTGCTGGCCAAGCGTCTTTTGCGGACACAACACTACCAAACACAACCTTCCCAAATAATTCAAATATGGGCAAATAGATGAATTGCATATGCATGTATAGTGTTCTATTTAGCATTACTGACGTCGTACTAGCGCTTGGGAAGTGTGGCATGATCCGATAGGCATATAATGAGACTGACTTTATAATTGCCATTGCTGTCTTCCTAATGAAGAAGGGGTTCAGGAGAGGTCACCTTAAGCAAGCAACAGTCCGTTCGTCCAGCGACTAACCGTAACCGCTAGCGGATTATCCAACACGGTCGGAAAACACTCCGCTTCACTTAAAATCCTGATCTGACTGAGAATACATCCACCACACGCACGAGTGATCGAAATCACGCATTAATATCCTATTCACTGTGCTTTCAGACTAGGCAAACCTCCCACTGCCAAATGAGTCAGACTCATAGGTCATCGATTCCGGGCAGGATTCTCAAGAAACCACTGAGTCCTTCTGTCTCGCAGGTCAGACTTTGGAGCAAGAGACTTGAGGTGAGGTCCCTCAAGTCGACCTATTTCCGCATTATAAAACAACCGAGAAGTATCGCAAGTTATCGCTTTCCCTACAGTGACATTACTCATCTGTCACGACTTTTTTCTATTCTCCTTGCCAGGTCTTCTGTCTTTCTTACGTCATTGGTAAACATCAGCGAATTTAATGGTTCCTCTGTCCGTCAGGTTTTGTCTGAAAGCTTGATATGTGTAATGTGCGGGAGAGGAGAGTTTATGATTCTGACACTACTATTCACTTGAGCTTAACTCTAGATAGCTGTCGATCCAAGTTCCTGAATGTGATGACATCTGGTGACGCCGAAGCTGAATGTCGTGATCAAGCCGGAATGGGTATACACCAGGTTCCAAAACAGCACAATGATTTCTCGATTATATTGGAGCGAACAGTCGCTTATACGCCTATACGCCAACACAAACCAGAAGCGTTACGTGTTCACTATATTGAAGTGCATTCCAACAGATAGCTGTTTGAATGCTACCAGAGATGTCTTCGTCGATCTTCTGCAGCAAACCCCATACCCAGACATCATCACACTAACTCATTTATGTTAGTAGCCCGACTGAGCACGGCTTACGTACACTCAGTAGGTGAACTTCCAGTACGCAGCGTGGCAACCGCTTTACTGTACATGCATGTCTGCATTCAATGACAGTTTTATGTACTCTGATTGCACTCCTCGAATCTCTAGCTCTTCCGATTCGAGTAATTATTTTCATTTACACCTGTGTAACGCTGTCTACCTCAAAACCTACTCGTCGTCTAGTAAGTAAGGTTGAACGAGGAAATGTGTTTCGCTGTGACGCGGCTGTTTGGCCTAGAAATACACGCATCGCTTGATGGACTCGTTTTTTCTGTCCGAAATGGGAAAATGTATACGGAAGCGTGTGCACTCAAGTAAATGTTTGTGAGTAGTACTCACCGATTGTGGGTGGACGTTCGCATGCCAATATTGGGTCATGACTACTGTCAGGTCAACGCCTCGGTGACCAACACGGTTGCCACATGAACGATTAACCGGACTTGAAATACTGGTCCTGTCAGGGATGTACATTAGTGACGAGCTCTAACAAGAGAGGAACTCATGTGTAATGCTTCCTTCTGATAAAAACCGTCTGAGAGGTTCATTGAAATGCGAATGCTGTGATCAGCTGCGTGCAGCGTCCAAGTTATGTAAACAAAAATAATCCATCAATAATCGTTTGTCCTGATTAACCGAAAATATGTTTCGATTTAAAGAACTGACGTCAATCTCAAAGCTAATGTGGTGACTGCCTCGTAAGGAATACAGCGGCCTCTCTAGGTAGAAATCCATGAGAAGCGCGGAAGTATGGACATATGTATAGTACGGATACCTCTCAGTGACCAATGAAGGCGAGTGGATCGCATAGGCTGATGTTTTCCTTAGCTGTTTCAAGTAGCTAGCTGGACATGAACATGAAGGCTTCTTGGACAGTTGATAATGCAATCAGCTGACCTTATCTGTCCCGATTGACTGGACAAATGTTTTGGTGGGTAACTGGTTGAACAATTTGCAAATATTAGTACCATCAGCGAGCAACCAGTACTGTGCACATTGATTCGAAGCAACTGCACACAAATGTACAAGCTAGAAGCTTTCAGCTTGAGACACAAAGTACATAAATACTTGCAAATATAATCCATAACTTCAAACTGAACGACTACAAGGCTGAACTGTAGTAAATCAGAACATGGGAGACAGAAATCGTGAGATGGATCAACCAATTCACATACTTGTTCAATCACAAACTAAGTGAAATTCGCAATCAAAGCAAAGTGGGGTCAAACAGTTTCAAACTGAGCTTTAATGCTTGTGAAATCAAACTGAGTTCAACACTAACGTCACTGTTAGTTTCGTTTGATTACAGAGTGTTAGCTATCCATTAACGATAGTGATCATGCTTTTGTATCTTAATAAATCTAACCGTTTCGTACACATCATAGCAATAAAATAAGTTGTAAGATTGTTCTGATGAGTAGTCGCTAATGTGAACTTGGTAGTTGACGAGTCATGTTCATACCCGTTTATTGTCATAGTTAATCAGCTGCATTAGCAACTAAAATTTAACAGAAATGATCCCATCTTCTCCCAAGTCAAATCCTCCGATTTTGTTAATGAGTTCCATGGTTTTGAAATTATTAACTCTGACATATTGATTCAAGAGCATCATTTGTGCAATGAAGGAATCTTTCAGATAAACAGATAGGTGCATTACTTGGAATGTAAATTTTATGTTCAGAAAAAAACTATTTGTCGCAACACACTGCAAGGCACTGCAACTTGACCTCAAATTTTGTTCTACTGGTTGTTGTCTACTTGCTGTACAACCGGAATTGCACACACACTGACACAGGCATGAGTGAGTTAACAGAAAGAAACAAAAACCTGGCTGACTGAGCAGAACGTTGCCATGTTAAGGGTAAACGAATCGGCTTCACATTCAAGTCTGTTAGCATCAATAAAAGAAACATACAAGTCAAGTCTCATACTGTTCATGGTAGGAAATCATGTTGGAGTGAAACTGAAAGAACCATCAATAATTGCTGGTGGATTAAAAACAAAAAAATCGGGAGAGAAAACGGAAATATGAAAAGTATACTCGAAATGTAAGGTAACGTATAGATGGATGTGAGAATTTGTGGGAGTCGTGTGCGTGACCAGCGTTGGGATTAAGATATCTGTGCAGTTGCCATGACTAGATTCTATCTCACAGGATTGTTAGCATAGTCTGCTTTGTTTGAAAACGTTTCCTGCATAGACCGCACGACATCCAAGCTCTTCTTCAATTCGTAGCAGCTGGTTATATTTCGCCAAATGTTCGGATCTACAAGGTGCGCCGGTTTTTATCTGATGAAAATTGTGGAAAAGAAATGTTTTGCAATTAATTAACCAAACGAAACGTGGAAGAATAAACCAAGGCTCTGTAGATGAATGATGTTTATAGTCAGGTGAAATTCCAAAACAGTTAGAGGACCCACAGAGCTAGAAGTCACTCTTTACCGTTACACTACTCATACAAATGCTTTCAGCTATGTAACTTTTTCTAAAATCCTCATTAAGATCAAATGAGTTACGCATCAGGCTTCACCTATACTGTAAAGTAGAAAACGTGTCGCCAATTT
The DNA here is from genome assembly GCA_008508345.1 of Paragonimus westermani. Taxonomy (NCBI): domain Eukaryota; kingdom Metazoa; phylum Platyhelminthes; class Trematoda; order Plagiorchiida; family Troglotrematidae; genus Paragonimus; species Paragonimus westermani. Next base: position 67,335 of record QNGE01002535.1, on the reverse strand, counting down.
CAGTCACTTCATAGACAATGTATTTAGCAAAACACCGAATACTTCATTGCATGCCTTTGGATTCGGGTGACCATGTATGTCACATGTGCGCATAAATTAGTACAGTCGTGTTGACATCAGTGAATATAGTTACTATATGGAAGGGGATGAGCGACCGAACCCTATACTGTGGACTACGTGGACCTAAGCTAATATTCACTTAAGTGTTTTCTAGACTCGCAGGTGATATATAGGCATACTAAGTTTATCAAACCACTCGGATTTCAAGGTTGATAAATTGACACACACACAAGACCGATTACACTACCTGTCCACAATTCAGACCGACTGCCAGGTCGGCAATTGTGTTATCTTCGGTCTCACCGGATCGATGCGACACCAGCACTTTCCAGTCTGCTCGCTTGGCCATCTGGCATGCTTCTAATGCCTCGGTGAATGAACCAATTTGATTCACCTTTAGTAGTAGAGCATTACAAGCTCCGACTTCGATTGCTTTACGTACTCGTTCTGGATTGGACACGAGCAGATCATCACCAACAATCTGAGGAAATGTGAATAAGCAGAATATGGCGATATTGTTGGGCTGATCACACAGTAATACAAATGTTTACTGATATAAGAAATGGAAATACAGTCTTTCATTGGTTGACCATAACTACAATCACATCACCGGTTACTGTTGTGGTGTGATCTCAATGCTTCGAGTTACTTCCATTTATGTTGCCCGGACAGTTAACGTATGCACAAATACCTTTCCACTTGTAGATGGTTCTTTCCAATTTTCCATCATAGATTTGCAGCCATCTAATTCTTACGTGCCTAATCGGGTGTATTAGATTCAAACGTCAAAAAGACTGGAATGTAAAAGGTGGGAAACTGAATTGTACTAAAAGTACCGAGAGCTTTACGATGACATTGCCCTATACTTCTCTTTCTAACTCTTTCTGGAAGTATATAACTTGCCAGTGAACTAATTCTTCAAGTCACATCTTGTATTCTTAGTATCCCCATTGTAAACCGGTCAACCTCCGGTCGCCTGTAGTCCTAGTTAATTCGTTCGAAAGATGTGCAATACTGTAAATGATGGGTACATACTCAAGTAGTGTATCCTAGTCATCTAAGCCTATGCGGTCAGCTCACTGTGTTTGTCGGTCCACTTACCTTGCCATCCCAAAAACACACACATACAGTGCTTTCGTCAGTCACAGATAATACTATACTAAAAACGATAATCGGCAAAATATAGTCGTAGAAAATCATCCGTACACGTAGCTTAACTCGAGTGAGGCGTTATAAACTGTGTTCTTCAAGGGAAGTCTGACGACATACAAATGCCCCAGATAGAGCATTTTGCTATACGTCACCGGATTTTCCATATTTCGTAGTAAATTCAGTTAAAAGAGCCACCAGAATTAACAAAACTAGCTAACTTGATACATTTTTCTATAGTATCCAACATATCAGCAGCATGTTAATTCAATACAAACTTTACGTATCCGAGGAGTGAATATCCAGCTTGGATGTATCATTGCAGCAACAAGACTGTTTACCACGTTGTTAACCTAGCGAAAACGTCATCTAATGGTGGTTTATTATTAAGTGTGCAAGAAATGACTGAATCTTCATTGAATTTCTCAATTGCAAGTAGCAGTTTACATCTTTGATGTACGAAAGTAGTACAAACGAAATGAGACAGATCGTAGAAAGAAGAATGAGCAGAATCAACAAGTATCCTCCCAACAGATCCGTCGCAGAAAATAAGATGCTGATGGAGCGTCTGATGCTGTGACGTACGGTGCCCAACAGGTGGCGCCATCAAGGAATATGAAAACCTGAGCAAGATTGGTAAATATCATATACCAGGTTGGAGAGTTCGCAACCAACCACATAGCTAGATGGAGACACTCTCCGACATGATAGCTCATCCATAAGGTTGTTGACACTTCTTTTTCTCAATCCGGCATTCCTACCGGTTTTTTCCTTTCCGTTCGTTCTTTTAGTTTTATTCTGTACGCATCTCAGTCTATTTATTATCTTGCTACTCTGTTGACCATCATCAAGACCAACGACAAACAAAGTCGTAGTATCCGACGGTATGCGGTCAAAGTTGAAAATGATGACACAGATAAACAGTGGTCTCCACATAATAGAGGGAAACATTGGATTACACTTTGGAATGTATTTGAACGAAGTACATACGGAATTAAAAAACAGTGCAATCAGTGTGTAAGATATCGAGGTGCAAAACATAAAATAGTATGCTTCCAACCATAAAGAAAATATGTCATGTGAATTGATCAGACAGGGTTAGGGGATGGGGTAACGCCCAACTATTTGACAGAAGTGATACTCTGATTTTAGTAGAAAATGAACCGCGATCCGCAGAACTTAGAGGAGAGCGTTACTTCTTAAAGAACAAGGGCTGAAATATTGTGTCGTTCAGACATACTAAAGATGAGAGAATAAGTGTGAGATAATTTGACTAAATTGGTATCTCGTCTTGCGAAATCCAGCAGTTGCTTGTACTGAACTGTGTTCCTTTAAACACTACAGCGTTGTTCTGTGAAAAACAGCACGTGAGATGGAAGTGGCAAATTCTCTGCTTAAAGTTAGAACAGAAAAGAACAATGGATTGTATTTTGAAGGATGCTCGAGTTAACTTGCCCAGTAGAAGAAGCTATTTATTCAGGTGTACAAATTTGGTGGTATAAGCACCAACTCATAGGATATGAAGACGTGTACCAAGATTGCTCTCAAGAGTTCATAGCATGATAGCTTCGTTGATGCAACCACGGGAGTCTTTATAGTTCTAGAACCATATCCTCACAAGCCCACGCTTTTTTCTAGAGAAAACAAAACTGTAGGGAACAAAGCTTCAAGTGTGAAATGGAACCGCTGCTGTTAAATTTGATGTTTGTCACTGGGCTCAATGCTAGAATCCGCATGACCGGACATCACTTTATCAAATATGTAAAGAGACATTTATAAGCAGACCGTCGAACTACATTTTGAATGGTGAACGTTTGCAGACATATTCTTGAGCCGCTCCTGATACGGTAAACGTACATTACAAGCTCGTTTGAAACTTTTCATAGTGTCTGAGTAGAAGCAACTATTAAAACGATGACGTAATTCGAACCCAGATCCCCATGTTGACTGTTTAAGCATGGTTCTACCTCTCAGAATTGGAAGTCAGTATGAACTGTTGTCTATGACATAATTGAAAAGGTCACGTGTAGCACACCACATGCAATATTGGAGGATGACGGTGAATAACCGTATCTCAACAAAAAATACGTGGTTTGGCGGGAAATTGTTTATGGCACACTTGTACGCTTTTCAGGTATGTTGTTCTTCGTAAGACAATTTGAAAGTTAAGTATGAAAACCTCTCATAGATCCATAAAGATGAGCAAAAGCCTTCTGTACTCATAAATGTATCTAGACTGCATGCGAAAGATGAAAATGTGATCAACGGTGTCACAAACAGGTTGTAATCTGGCCTTCTCGGGAAATTGTTCTTTTTCTGTTAGGCTCAGCTTGTGCATGATCACAGAAGCCGGAAGCTTCAACGCGATCAAAGTCGGCTGGTCCCCAGCTGATTCCCCTAAGGCCTTGAAGATTGGAAAATTATGTATAAATCTCATTCAAATGGAATCAGATTAGCCCCAAGCTTGCTACACGGAGTGTCAGCTCTCAATCAGGACAGCCTAGGAATATTTGCGAAAGTTGTGGAGGCCAATACTAAGTGGGATGCTGACGTCGGTTATAGGAGTACAGTTGGTCTACCAGGTAATACCACCACTGATATTTTGCGAGACGAAACTCTGGAACGGACACCTTAAGCGATGGTCGAATTATTTTGACAATGAATGTCTTTATCGTTGTTGTTTGAAAATGTAGTCACTGTCAAATTTAGGAAGATCTACAAGCTAGATTTAGCACTATATCGCTAACGGTTAGGACGAGCTAAAAAAGCCTCTACAGTAGAGTAACTTCACCTGAAACCTAACGGCTAGGCGTATGAATAAAATGTGGCAAAGTTACTGTTGTATGGTTGCTGGTTTTATGGTTACTGATAGTGAACGAAGTAAATCGTTTTTAGATGTTCAACTACATTAACTGTGACCAATCACTAGGCGACGGATGAGCAACCCCAGGGTAATGAACCAGATATACCACAGCAAAAATCGTTATTTCATAAAGATTTGGATGGTTGGGTCGAGTATCATTCGCATGTAATGCGAAGCACACGCTGTTGAGGTTTCAACTAATTGACGTAGGTCACGAGATGTGCAAATGATTACACGGCATAGAGACATAGAGTCAATTGCCAACAAGTCAGTCGAATTCGTCTACTGGGAGGAGGAGCTCACGGCTCATAGTAGGCGATTGGGGAGGTCAAGAAAGACTGGTTGATAGGATTTGTGACGCGGTGATACGGCTGATACAGTTGTTTACGGTGATTCATCCAAGAGGTGGTGGTTGATTCTAACTTTAAGGGGCTTTCGAATCAACAAAGTCCTTGATGTTTACACAGCTACCGTCTGTTTTCTGTTTTAACGATATTGTGAATTGAGTTATGTTCGCCAACAATCGGGATATTTTGGTATTGGTATTTACGCCAAGCTTGATATTTAGGTTGCAAACGTTTCACCACCAAGCGAGGTGACATCATCAGCGCGTAAGCGTTTCACCGTATAGTTTTAAACGTGGAGTTTGGTCCCAAAAAACTATAACGCTGAAACACTTACGCACTGATGATGTCACCCGGCTTGGTAATGAAACATTTGCAACCTAAATGCCGAACTCGGCTTATCGTGCCAGGACGCCCAGACCTAGACAGGAGAACGATTAGGGTTCTCAACCAAAGCCTTTGGCTCAAAAGCCTGTACCGCAAAGCAGCGGGTGGGTGGCGATGTATCAGAAATGGTACGTTTTTCAGGAAGAGATGCCAACCATGTTCCAACCCCCAACCTGGAGGACCAGGAGACTGTGGAGACTGTGATATGAGTAACTCTGTCCAGTTTAGCCCAAAAGGTCATCGAGATGCGCAAGCCGTCACATCACGTCAAGGTGCAGTCTCACCGTGAAGGTTTACAGTAAAGATTGTTCGCTCCAACTTACATCAATAGTTCACTCGGGATTTCGTAATTATCCAACTTAGTGCAATCCAGGTGATCGGACTAATAAAACTGTCAAAAACATTGCCTACATCGCAAGGATAAAATGCATTCAAGTAAGCGCATACCCGAAGCTGAAAACGCCACTGGAAGCCAACTTTTGAATGAAACAAAACTGAGCGCCTCCAAGAAAGGGGTTGTGATAAATGAACAATCTATCTGTTTGACAGGTTCAGTTTTTCAGCAACACACACCAAAAAAGATGTTTGTGGGTTTATGTGAGAGTAAAAGAATTCGGAAATTCATTTAAAACACATGCACTACACTAGCAGTACTTACCAGTAAACAGAAGGTTGCCTTATTAAAGTAGTTTAATGACGTACCTCTTCATAAAACCAGTTGATAAACTAAATTTCTATTTATTAGGATATCGGTTAAAACTGTCTATAAATCACAATGCATTACGTCAACAGGCAGGGTATAGACACTAGTAGCAAGTGTTTTCCGTCGGATATGACTGGAGTAAACTGAGTCCCAGTTAACTTGAGGCCCTAGCTTAACACTTAAGGTTTGTGAATACAATGATCCGTTGTTTTCCGGGCTTAGCACTTGGGTTGTAACCATGGTAACACCAGTTAGAAAACATTGACTGAGGTACTCACACCTATAGTCTTTTGGTGATGAAGCATTACCATATGAATGTCATGCTCAAAAAACAATGGATTCACAAAACCACTGACTAAAGCTAACAAATTAGTTAACATTTTGGACATTACAGAATTAAAATCCAGATTTCAATGTTATGGTCACACCTGTACTTTGGACTGATTTTGGAATTTGATCCAATGTTCCCAATCGTCCTGATCAAACGGATCCTCGATTGTCACAATCGGATAAGTTGCCAGAAGACTTGTATACATGTCCAACAGTTTATCACCACTTATCCAATGACTTGGTTCCTGTCGAGGATCCTTGAAATTTAAATTATACTTGCCTCCTTTTATCCACATTTCAGATGAAGCGACATCTATCCCGATCACGATTTTTCCCACATAACCCGCATTTGAGATGGCATCGACCAATAGATCTAAAGCTTTAGAAAGAAAAAAAATGAACGAATTGTGGTTCAAACCAATTCTGTATGGTTACGGGAACTACAGTACTGAGCGGAATCATTAGAATCGGTCGCTGATAAAGACTTCTATATTGAGGTAATCAGTTTCACTCGAAATATTTCATTGGTTGGGCAAACTTCGTTCATCTGATGACCAGTTTGTAATGGTGACGATTAAAACAAGTGATCATCTGTTTCTCGAGAAGATCGATCCATCAAAACGCAACCACGGGTGGTTTTTAAGCTCCAGGGAATCATAAAGAGACTTGTGACCATGTGGTAGAGGAATATATTTCCTTCTTACTAGTTGACAAACTCATAATCACATAGGCCTGAGACCTTAGAATGGTCTCATTTTATCTGTGAATCACATGAAGGTTGCTGCCTAGTTGACGCAGAATTAATGCGGACATTTGTCAGCTTGAGTGATTCGGTTCTGAGAGAGCCTCTCTTTCCTTATTGATCCATGGGTTACTGATCTAAGTTCACAAAGCTCCAATGATGCAATGTGTCTAACTGTCCAAATGTCTTAATTTGAATGTAAGTCAGAGTGATTGGTATGTTAAAAAGCAGTTGTGACTTTGATCCATTCGCTCTTTATCCGTACACCTTTAGATTTTCCATGTCTCTAAATATCACTTCTTTTCCGGACGACAACTCATTTTTCAACTAGTAAAAACTAATTTTGTGATTATCCAGTTTACTTTTGTTCATCCACCCATCGTGTGTACATTCTCGTGTTGAACTGGTAAGCTCATTGAACACTCCTTCTCTAATCTTCTCATATCCCATTATGGTTTTGTCAACCCCTTTCATTGTTTACTTGGCACCACCGACGCCCATGGACTTCTGGTAATGTAAACTGTCTTCATTGTGACTGTTTCCTGTAGATCTTAAAATGGACTATGTGTGTGTTTATTCGCAAGAAACACTGACCAATTATAAAGACTGCAACATTCCTCAAGAAGGTCGGCGCTAAAAATAATCAATATTCTACCTCAGACGGGTGAACTCAGACAAGTGTGAAGCCACTAGGGCAGCGTTAGCTTGGAATGAAGCGTAACCAAACATGCTGATCAACGTTGCACTAGCATCGGTTGTTTTTGTGAACACATTTGAACTTCCTAATCCAGTATCTATGTGATCATAATTTTTACAAGAGAATAATATGGAGGTTTTAAAGTTAAGAACTACTAGAACATTAACTTGCTGAGGACATAGTGCTTTCAAAACCTCACGTCATTGTCGAGTGTTTTATATCTGTACTCTTGAATGATTCAGGTTCCTTCCGTCTGAGCTGGATCTACATTTGGATTCAAGTGCGTATTATCGTCATTCAATGCAACTCGATATATTAAATATGTGTTCTGTGTCGGCACTTTGGTTAACGGTTGCGTACATCTACCAGTAACTCATCTGTGCTATTGACCGCTAAGTCTCATTGAAGTACACCATTCAATAAACCACTTTTGCACCTCTTTGTATCTTGCATGCACCATGGAAAAGTTGTGGGTATCGAAGTTTCATTTAGCATAATCTGCTGTGCTAATCAGGGACCAATCGAATGGCATATCGAACAAAGATGAGAACACATATCGGTCTTGTTCGTAAGCCAAAGTTTAATAAACTGTATTACTTATATTACTGATGAGTATCACCGAGTATCACTTACGCTGTGTGGCAAGTAGTCACTCGTTTGTGACTTGTCTCACATGCATGCAGCTACAGCAGTTTCCGTCCGCATTACGCCACAACCACCATCGTCCTCAGCGCCAATGTCAAAGTCATAGTTATCAAGTTCACTGCAGACATCATCAATATTCTCACAAGCAACAAACTTATTAACATGGTCATCACCAACATCGATTGATCAGCGATTCACACTTATCGTGAACCATTATGCAACTGTTAAGCGAAGAACAAGGTTTAGCTAGGAAGTGAAAGAAAAGAGATGAAACCAGAAAAACTCAACTTCAAGGTGTCCGCGCCCTACACACAAGCATTGAAGCTGACAGTGAGGCCACGTCTGCAAGATAGCTCGATATAAAACTGAAAGTGACTGAAATCCAACCTAGTAGATAAATGTGAATTGAGTGTTAGATGCATTGGATAGATCTTACGGACAACAACCACAGATAAATGTCCTGGCTGAAGAGATTTTGTAACAACTGAGTGTTTGTGAAAAGCCAGTGACCGTGTTTACTTGTGGTCAGCTTACAAAGAAAAACTAACGAGACTTGTATTTAAGAGAAACCGCATAACTTTCCCGCTGCATTCAAGTTAATATCAGATCCATCGTTTAGTTCACACCACATCATCTACGTTGATAGATGTAGCTCTACGCATTACAGAGCTAACATTTTTGTAAGGTTCACCCAGTATTTAAGCATTACGCCGCAAGACGACGTACTTAAATCTCTCAGGAAATTGATGGAATTTATAATCCCCCATTCAATCAATCAATTGTGTTGTATTATCAAGGGCCACCTCAACAATTTTTTTCATTCTGACCCTCTGATGGCATATATTTGTGACTGTGATCAGTCAAAAGGCCTCATAACTCAAAATGCGACTGACAGTGGGGGGAACTAAAACGTGCCTGCCTCTAGCCCACTGACAGATACACGTTCAGTTCCTGTGAGAACGAACTATCTGAGTTTACAACTTGATTACAAGTTTTGTACATTCTCGACCGTGGAACAAGAATGACAGACAACTGAATCAGCACATCACGTTTGGTGAATACGTTGGAAGTTGACATCATTTTGACAAAGTTTCTCATATATATTTTGGAAGTTACGTTATTCCTCGTCCGTACCAGAATCGTAAACAGATAGATAGGTAGAAAATTGATATTTTGGATGGGGGCCAACACCAAGACCTGAACGATCGCCCAAATAACAAACGAAACTGTGTCCATTACCCAATCAAAATGAGACTCGTTAGTAGCATTTATGAGCCCTAGGGGCTCACGCTTTTTCCATGATGGAAAATACATAGCGATGATGAATCGCATCATTCAAAACCGAATTCCAACTCATATAGAACATCGTTGCGCATACGGTTTACCGAATATGAATATAATATCGGTTTATCCTTCATCAATACCGAGCCAAAAAGGTGAACTACAAACGTTTCATCACCTGGTGATGAAACCTAAATGCCAAGCTCGGCGAACAAATCAATGCCAGAATCATCAACCCGAGCTACAAACAACACCACCACTGTTCCCAAACATCAGAAAGGTGAACTACTATTACCATTGGGTCTAGGACATTTTTCAATTAAAAAATTAAGCAAGATATCCTTATTAAGCTCGTAATTCACTGAAACACTTACATACACCTTGGTAATACAGTTCGGTGTTACTGATGAGTAGTGTGGCAGATTTATAATTTCAGATGAAACCCAACTGTGGAAAGTCAGGGCTACGGCTGGATTCGAACCAGCGACAGACGCAGCATGCCTCAACGCAGCAAGCGGTCTATCAGCTCAGCTACGAAGCCACACCAGGAGCTCAGAAATTTCACATTTGGACTCTGTTACCCATTCGTCCCACTGTCTCATATAGAATCCACCAAATGATCCAAGGGGTCGACTCTCCCGGCAGGAGTTCTCAAACAGTTCATGCTGGAATTCACCAACGTCATTGCTGAGTATACAGTTTGGAATAGAACATTCAAAGAAAATTTATTACATACGCGGCACCATGCTGACATAGTATACACGCCATTGTCAATGTAGAATAACTAACTTACCACGCATGGGCCCCCAGTGTATTTTAGACATCCGAAAAAAATCTACTACAGAAAGAAGAGCCCTAAGTAATGGAATGATAGTAGAACATGTAGGACTGTTGTGAAAACGGCCGTGTCGCTAGATTTTGTAAAAGATTTCTAGGCCTCAGGATTCATTCAAAGTTACGGGTTGGTTTAGTTCGATTTATTGGGTAACTAAAGACACGAACCTTCTGATGGCGTAGATATATTCGGTGCAAAACCACCTTCATCGCCCACATTGCATGCATCCAGACCGTACTTCTTCTTAAGTATTTCTCTAAGACAATGATAAGTCTCACTGCCCATTCGAACTGCCTCGGCAAATGATTTGGCGCCCACGGGTAGAATCATAAACTCTTGAAAGGCCAATCGGTTGCCAGCATGTTTGCCTCCGGTGAGCACGTTGAATGCGGGAACCGGGAGGGTGACCATTTGATTTCCGGCCAGATTGGCAACCCAACGATACACTGGCAGGTTCTATGAAAGGAAGATCGATTGACAGATCAAATAAACTCAACCACAATTTATTGCTCACTAGACCGAAAATGACGAATAATAGCTTTTCGATCCAGTCAGATTGAAAATTGAGAAAGACCTTAAACAGTATTTTGCCGTAATTCAGCTATTGTGTTCGCGTCAAATATGATAGATTCCTTGATCAACCAACAAGCCTGAAATTATACATGGAGAATGGGAAATGTGTCTAATTGAAATAAACTAAACACTGCTAACACTTACTTACAGTCTTCGTAATCAGATATAGTCTTCTGCTAGGCCATGACCGAATTAACACGAGTGACTGTAATTAAACATCCAGATGTGATAATGCTACTGTGCATAAAGTGGGGTCAATGATATGATGAACAACAAGGTTGCCCCCATGAGTGCACGGACCGTAGTTCAAGTCTTGGCAAGGATATTCAAAATTAACGAGATGTAACAGGAGTGAAGCTATAGTTTAGTGGTTCTTTTCAAAACGGCTGACTGAGCAGCATATCAGAATGCAAAGCTTTGATCAGATGTGTATGATGCACAATTGATAACAATGAAAATTGTGGAATAAACATCAGCAATCGAACAGAAGTAAGGGTGCACCTGAGAACTGATGGAACAAAGAACAGTTTAAACATATGCCAAGTTTATGAACTAGAAGCACATAGGACAACTAGTGCACATCATCGACGAAAAGAAGTATGGATCAATGTTTGAGGAAATCTGTCATAACCATTTCAATCAAAACAGAGGGATATGTCACGAGATATCAACACCTCGCTAAAGTAAACCCAGCAAATTCTATACTGAAACAATACTAACCACACATCGACCGACTGTTTATGCTGATACAATCACTCTGCTTGCACTACTAGTAGGCAAAAGGTCGAAACCATATGGTTGGTCCGTTTGCACGTTGTTGCTTTGTCCAGTTTGTGTGAAACTTAATTGTTTAACTTTAACGACTGATGATAATAAATCAGCATGTAGATAGTTCACGACATAGTTTCTCCTAATTCTGACTATATGGATAGAGGGAACTCAGTGTTTTAAATATCGTGCTCAGTCAGGTGAGGATAGTCTACCGAAGTTAGGTAAACAACCGGATGACGACAGGAAAACCAGCTAGCACATCTGCATAACAGCAGGAACTATGATTGCGAACAGAACAATAAACATGACAGTTAGGAATCACAGGAAATGATACGAATTTCAGGAAAAATAGTGAGACGAATTCACTGCACAAACACTAGTTTGTTCGAAATTCCTTAAAAATGACCACAAATTCGTACAAATGTGAGACGTCCAAATTTAGAGAAACATATACCAAAGTAATCTGACGCATATATAGTGACGACAGAATTTTGTACATTGTCTGAACCATGATGAAGAAGATGTCTATAGTTATACGATTACGCAAAACTATATGCTTGATTTAAAAAACTGCGGCGCAAACATCGAAGGCTAAGAGAAGGTAATTTAATGTTGATTGATTCAGGAACGAAGAATAGCACGATATTAGTGCTCGAACTGATGATAACCACAGTTGAGTTTGACAGCGGCGGCAACGACAATGGTGATGATGATGATGATGATGACAGTAAAATCAAAGAAGCTAACCATGTGAAAATGACAACAACAGAGTACGAACAGAGCAGACAAGAGATTGAAATGACAGGATTTATGCCCGAACAGATTTCGTACCATCAGTGCTGCTGTTTATTGCAGACGAAATGAAATGCACAAGACTCCAAAACACAAAAACAATCATAAAAGGTCAAGGTTCAAAATCAAATCTGTTGCACGCACAAAATGGGGTGACGGTGTCTGATCACAATGGCCTCGACATACCGTACCAAACGTTTGTTTCAACTCGAGTACAGAACACGAAATCACCTTGATAAGTTAATCACGTGTTGCATCA
>QNGE01002535.1:29331-54726 GCA_008508345.1 Paragonimus westermani | reverse complement strand
CAGACAAGAGATTGAAATGACAGGATTTATGCTCGAACAGATTTCGTACCATCAGTGCTGCTGTTTATTGCAGACGAGTTGAAATGCACAAAACTCCAAAACACAAAAACAATCATAAAAGATCAAGGTTCAAAATCAAATCTGTTGCTACTGAGGCGGCATCAACGTTACAAAATGGGGTGACGGTGTCTGATCACAATGGCCTCGACATACCGTACCAAACGTTTGTTTCAACTCGAGTACAGAACACGAAATCACCTTGATGGGTTAATCACGTGTTGCATCAACATACGATGCTTGGCAATCGATGACGCTGGCTTCTTTCGGGTGTTTGTTGTCAAGTTGCCTGATTGTGTGACCGTTTGTTGAAACCATTTCAGCAACCCTGGTTCCAAGCTGGCGCCCAGTTCTGCCCACATTGGATGCTCCGCATCCACATTTTTTTCCATAGACTACGTTTGACTTGGCAAACTGAGGCGTCGGTTGCTTAGCCGGTGGTGTGGGAATTCGGAACTTTCCGTACACGATCATTGGGTTTGCGGCGAAGAAAGTGCGGACAACGGTTGACCTTATGCGTTGTTCAACTGCTTGACACACACTGTCTCCCTTGAACGGCGATTGTAAAATTACTCTCCTTTTGGTGGGCTACAATCCCGAGAAGTGAACTAGAACGTCTACTTTTGCTGTGTACATCTAACATACGCTTTAACGTTCAAGTTACGGTTTATCGTCAGATTTATGGAATCGCACTGGGCAGTCCACTTGGTCCAGTTTTAGCCGATATCTTTGTGGTCAAACTGGAAAAGCAAATGATGAGCAAACTGGACAGTTTGGTCCCCCACAGAATACATGTTGATGACGTACCTGTAGTGACAAATGATGTGACGCAAGCAACAGATTTGATAGACCAAATGAACTGTTTACATCCGAACGAACGCTATTTGATCAGGCGAGACGGCTTTCTACTAGTTACAACGTGCATGTTGAAGTCCGTCATATAGATCAGACCTTATTAGACAACGGCTATCTGAGGGGATTTGTAAGAAAACTCAGCATGAACAACGTGCAAAATAATTATCAACCCTTAGTCCCCAAAAAGAGNTTGTAGCCCACCAAAAGGAGAGTAATTTTACAATCGCCGTTCAAGGGAGACAGTGTGTGTCAAGCAGTTGAACAACGCATAAGGTCAACCGTTGTCCGCACTTTCTTCGCCGCAAACCCAATGATCGTGTACGAAAAGTTCCGAATTCCCACACCACCGGCCAAGCAACCGACGCCTCAGTTCGTCAAGTCAAACGTAGTCTATGGAAAAAAAATGTGGATGCGGAGCATCCGATGTGGGCAGAACTGGGCGCCAGCTTGGAACCAGGGTTGCCGAAATGGTTTCAACAAACGGTCACACAATCAGGCAACTTGACAACAAACACCCGAAAGAAGCCAGCGCCATCGATTGCTAAGCGTCGTATGATGATGCAACACGTGATTAACTTATCAAGGTGATTTCGTGTTCTGTACTCGAGTTGAAACAAACGTTTGGTACGGTATGTCGAGGCCATTGTGATCAGACACCGTCACCCCATTTTGTGCGTGCAACAGATTTGATTTTGAACCTTGACCTTTTATGATTGTTTTTGTGTTTTGGAGTCTTGTGCATTTCATTTCGTCTGCAATAAACAGCAGCACTGATGGTACGAAATCTGTTNAGGGAGACAGTGTGTGTCAAGCAGTTGAACAACGCATAAGGTCAACCGTTGTCCGCACTTTCTTCGCCGCAAACCCAATGATCGTGTACGAAAAGTTCCGAATTCCCACACCACCGGCCAAGCAACCGACGCCTCAGTTCGTCAAGTCAAACGTAGTCTATGGAAAAAAAATGTGGATGCGGAGCATCCGATGTGGGCAGAACTGGGCGCCAGCTTGGAACCAGGGTTGCCGAAATGGTTTCAACAAACGGTCACACAATCAGGCAACTTGACAACAAACACCCGAAAGAAGCCAGCGCCATCGATTGCTAAGCGTCGTATGATGATGCAACACGTGATTAACTTATCAAGGTGATTTCGTGTTCTGTACTCGAGTTGAAACAAACGTTTGGTACGGTATGTCGAGGCCATTGTGATCAGACACCGTCACCCCATTTTGTGCGTGCAACAGATTTGATTTTGAACCTTGACCTTTTATGATTGTTTTTGTGTTTTGGAGTCTTGTGCATTTCATTTCGTCTGCAATAAACAGCAGCACTGATGGTACGAAATCTGTTCGGGCATAAATCCTGTCATTTCAATCTCTTGTCTGACCTATTCAAATTTACAACGGGAAATGACCGTTTTAAACAGGTGTTACCGAATTCACAAACTGTCTGAAAAGATCAGCAAAATCTACTGAAACGGCGATGAGTTGTAAGTTTTCGTGGTTTTTGGGATCCTAAAGTGTGCAAGTGACAAATTTATACACTGAATTTTTGTTTTACGGTGAACATCGCCTGAGTTTATACATAGGAGGCAAACCACTCGTAAAATTGTATGTCCATGTATCGAACTATTCCATTTGACTAAAAACAGTAGTGACACGATGAACGATTTTATTGGACCGGGCGTTTATTGCTGTTGTATATAGTCATACCTTTTCTGCGGCGCCTGCCTTAAGAACCGCCAGAGACACCGCCAAAATTGCGTTCGCACCCAAATGCCCTACACAGCAAAATTGGATGGAAAAGAATTAACCGTAAGAGGTTGATTGAGCAATATATGATAACGAAATGGAAGAAACCCATTTGGTTAGACTGTGGACAGTAAATGACGGAAATCTCTATAGTGTAGAAAACAGTTATTACAAAGCTTTGGTATCAATTGTTTCTTACTTCGAGTATAAATGTCAAGTTGCTTATTATAGGTTTTGTTAACAACATTCCACAAGGGCAGTGACATCGTGTCCTAGTTATGAATTTTAAATATTTCGGGTTTCTTTGTAGATGTTGTAGTTGTTGTACTAGTTTTCCTAAAGTGGGATAATTCGGTAGTGTCTGATATGCGGTTAATGGTGCAGTGATCAGCAGGTTTGTATCATAAAAATGTAGCCGGGGTTCAAATCTCACCAGTAGCAAGGTTATATACTACTGATGAGCTCTAACAAGAACGAACCATTCTTACGGAAGAGGTTGACCGGAATATCTACGGGAATGCAAAAGATACGATCAGTTCTGAGTGATGTTGAATTTGTGAATAGAAGTTCTTTTGAGAAACACGAAAACTATTCCAGTATCAGTGACTACAAGTGTTAGCAAAAAATGCTTGTTCACAGGATTGTGAGTGACGTTCAGTTGCCAACATTGAAAATCCCCCAATACTTATAAATGAGTCTCCATTTCATCGTTAGCTGTTACATTTCACTTTGACCAATCATAGTCATTCATGTCACAATTTACTTATATTACTGATGTCCCTGATACTGGCTACTCGGTTGAATACCGAATGGTAAATACATATGTAGGCATACGGCAAGCTCCTAGGATTAAAAGTATCTCCATACCAGTCTAAAACTGCTACGACGGATCTCCTGATGAACTGAACCATTTGTGACTTCTTACGGACCTACCCTAAAAGTAAAGCGGGTAACGACCCTTATGAATTCTGGACAGTTGGTGTACTTCTGTGTACATATATACATATAACGAAATAAATGACAGGAAAGTAGTAGGCCTCGTGATATTTATAATGATACACCAAACATACACTGCGAAACGGAGATTCATCTGGATTTATTCTGTAAATAACTTTTAGGTTTCAACGCCCCTATAATTTACACCCACCCAACCGCCTTGAGACTCACGGCAATACAGTCAACCCAGAATTGTGATATGTACATCGTCATCATGACAAACGACAGATCAGAGGCTCACAACGATGCCCAACTGGCACACAACCAGGAGACGAAAGCCTATTTCAGCGAGGAAGTTAAAGGGAGGAAAAGAATGTGACTAAGTTACCAAAACACGTGTGTAAACTGAAGTATTCAAAACCAGAAGGTCTGCACCTGGCAAACCACCGAGTTGTACGTGAGAGTGAAGTGATTTCAGCAAACGACCTTCTTTGCGGCTTTCATTTTCATGCGAGAGAAACTAACATAATTAAATCCGTTTGTTTGCCTGCGCATTAAATACACTCAACCACCGATTGTATGAGTCTTAAGTATCCAAGTATGGCAGAGAAATCCGACTTGCATTGTTTAACACATTTGTCACTGACCTGATTCCTCGACGTCAACCCATCTTCCCACCTCGCATCTCCTAGCGGCATCTTCCACAGCGTTAAGTTGAAAGCAATCAAACAAATTTATTTAGAAAGTTTTAGACACAATTTTGGTTGAATGGAGTCTAGAAAAATGGAACTGTACACAAAGTGAGAAGAATAACCACGGTGAAAGGATTTGTCGATCCCAGTTTGTCACAACACCTCCAAGTTGAGGCGCTGATACGAAGTCAGTCGATCGATCACGTGGACAATAAGTGTTTTGAAAACCAGACATGTATCATCATCCAAATAACACTGAAACTATCAGGATTGTTCATCTTTTACGGTGGTTTGCATGATTAAATGTGCACGAATCCCGCTTCATTTTATGCTTAATGTGTTTGTGTCGTAACTCGAGAATGCAAAGTGTGTGATTTGGAAAAGAAGAATGCTTTAATTGAAGCCTTCGGTGAATCCACCAAAAATTGTCAAAATTCACTACAGGTCTAGAGATGTTGTCGTATGACAGTCGACGAGATTGGAAAATATTATGGGGGTGTTACTAAACAGACGGAGAACAGTTTCATCAGAGCGAGATAAACAGCAAACAGTACCAGTAAAATTTGGTGCAACAAGGGACGCTCTAAAGCTCAAATTGACACCTACACTCAAAGTCCCCGTATGGGGTTGATAATAGAGATCAAAGGAAATTCTGTGACTGACGTGTAAAAATGCATAAAACCGTTTGATTGAATCAAAAGAGAATGCAGTAACGCTTGTTTTGCGCAAAATCTCATGATTTTGTACCCATCAGTAATTTTCAATGAGGAGAAATATATCAATCTCGAGAGATCACCCCTATGAATTTCTGAAGGAGGAAATGTGTTTCACTTGATAAGCTGGAGTTAGATGTTTAGTAATCCTAAGGCGCATTCACAATGTTGGTGTAAGTTAACTGATTATACTTGATCAGAACTAGGATTGGTATGGATACAGGTACGCCATTGACTGCCACACATCGCCATCTCGGATGGCGTATCTAACCAGCGATTTGAGT
Source organism: Paragonimus westermani (assembly GCA_008508345.1). Taxonomy (NCBI): domain Eukaryota; kingdom Metazoa; phylum Platyhelminthes; class Trematoda; order Plagiorchiida; family Troglotrematidae; genus Paragonimus; species Paragonimus westermani. The sequence goes on along the minus strand of QNGE01002535.1, from coordinate 49,440 downwards.
GATCACGAGGACCCCAGCCAGGCAGGCGATGCCTGCCCACATTGCTCAGTGGAGCAGTCAAAGTCTTCATATTTCGTGACCACGTTGTTGCTTGACCACCACGAGGTTTCAACCAAATGTTGGTGGCCTCAGTATATAATGCCCGACACGGCAAACGCTCACCTGGCATACGGAGCACATGACCCAACCATCGCAAGCTGTGCAACGTAACTACTTGACCAATTGATCGTGCATCCCGAACGTTCCGGAATACGCGCCGGCGAACTGTCACATTGCTCACGCGATCAGCCCAATTAATGTGGGCCGATTGACGGAGACAACGATGGGCGAACACAGTAAGCCTGTTGATATCTTGCTTGCGAACAGGCCACGTTTCAGAACCATACAGCAGAATGGAACGCACATAAGCATTATATACCCTTCCTTTCAGCGATAACCGGACTTCTTTTCGACGCCACAGATGACGCAGTTTGGCAAAAGCAACTCACGCCTTTGCTATCCTCGCTGATATCTCATCAGCAATAGTACAGACTGACGAGATAGTGCTACCCAATTATGTGAAACTGTCCACAGTCTCAAGCGGATTGATTACCTGCACTAAAGAAAGTAGGGGTGGAAATGCCCCAGTCTTGAAGCAGCACTTTGCACTTTGAAGGTGCGAAGCGCATTCCATACAAACCAGCCCGGTCACTCACCTTGTTCAGCATGGTCTGCATGTCTTCGGCAGAGGGGCTAAGTAAGACAATGTCGTCCGCGTACTCCAGGTCGGTCAATCTAGCGCCAGGAAGAAGCTCAACACCAAGCCCACTGGATTCACGAAGCGCACCCTCCAGAATGTCGTCCATGACAAAATTGAACAGGAAGGGGGAAATCGGACACCCCTGACGAACACCACTAGAAGTGATGAACGCTCGAGACAGTTGTCCATAAACTCTCACTCTGCTTGCAGAGTGAGCGTACAGCGATCTCAATAGATTCACGTATTTCTCTGGTACTCCCTTGCGAAGGAGACAGCTCCAGAGAACGTTACGAGCAACTGAATCGAATGCAGCCCTCAGGTCCAAAAAGACCACGGCCGTCGGCTGCCTATATGAATGCCGATGTTCCAAGATCCGTCGTAAGGTAAAAATGTGATCAACACACCCCCGACCGGATCTGAATCCTGCTTGTTCTTCACGTATCTGACTTTCTCTGGGTTTAGTGAGCCGACGTAAAATGAGGCCAGTGAGTAACTTGGACGCAACAGACACCAAACTGATGCCTATGTGATTGTCACATAGACTTCGGGCCCCCTTTTTGAAAACGGGAATGACTGTTGATAGGCACCAATCACGAGGTGCCTCTTCAGTCTCCCAGATCGTCTGGAGAAGTTTCGTCAGTTCTGATAGCAACCTCATTCCATCTTGATTCCAGCCTCATCGCTGCCTACCAGTTGTTGTTATGCTAACATTTTACGATGAAATTAACGTACTTGATATAGTCCAGGTTAGGCTGTCTGCGAACAGTCAATCGGTTCAGTTTCAACGTGAACGATCAGTCTCGAAAAGAAGACGTATACCATGTGGGCTACAAATGAAGGTTACCACATTGCGATCTGTAGAGAATCTTATTTTAGAATGGTGTTCTTTCTCAACAGGACTGGAAACTAGTTTTGAGCTTTGTGTGAAATGTTATCTTATCTGGTGTCCTAACAGTGTATAGGAGACTTAGCTATCAACACACGGTTGCATTCTGAGTCTCAAATACCCAAAATAAGATTATGTTATAAGTATGTGCATGATGGTTTTCTGAAATATTTCACAGCTTGTCAATCTTTCATACGGTCTCGATAATACGGTAGTTGTTATTTTCGATTTTTGACAACGGGTGTAACTGTTGACCCATGAATAAGACGGCCGACGACACACCGTTGCTTCACGATTGAACACTCATTAAGTGCGTTGACTGAATCGGCGAGTTAAAAATCCAGCGTTCCGTCCCTACTTTATTTAAGGCAAATCGATGAGCAGTTGCAACTTCGTAGCTATCGGGTTATGTAGTCATTTCCATTAGCTTGGTTAGTATGTTTACAAGCTTGCATGCTCCATGTGAATCCACTGGTGGTGAACAAGATGCCCGGTAGACATCCTGATGATGCACATCCATAATCGATGTATCTTTAACAGATAAACCTATTGTGATATTTTATAGGCAAATTGCTGATAAATCGTCTTGAGGTTAACTACGTGGATTAAAGCTCTCAGAATCACTCACACAAGGTTCAGCTTTTACAGCTACATAAAGTAATCATCTTCTTGACCACCAAAAACTTACTTTTGTTGGTTGTTCCATCCAACTCGCGCACCATAAACTCATCTATAGCATGCTGTTCGGTCACACACAAATTTTTACGAATCAAAGCCGGGGCAATAATTGTATTGACGTTATTCACAGCCTTCGTCACCCCTTTTCCCTGGTATTCTTTTCCGTTATCGCGCATCTCATTTGCTTCGTAAATGCCAGTCGATGCTCCGCTGGGAACAGCCGCTCGAAAGAGACCTAAGGCAAGACCAAAAAAAACAGGCAACACATTTAAGTTTTGGTGAGTGGCAAAGTCGGCAAAGAGAATACGACACAACTGCCTGCATTTCCAGTGCGATCAAATTGGACGTGGATCAGCACATGCAGTAACGACTTTGTATCTAGACTACCTTTGATATCTCAGTTTTCATAGGTGACTTGTGCATTCGTATATTGAATACGTACAATACATACTGTTCTGGGGAGGGACTAATTCACCTGGAAAAACTGCCTCCGTTTATGAGATCATAAGACAGCATTCAGTTGGATTCATGTAGTATTTATGTTGCTGAAAGTGAAAAACTACACGAAGTTTGTTTGAAACCTGGATGATAAACTGTTTCGAAATTGACCAGAATAAAAGTAGTTCCACGGAAAACATCGGTTTGATGACATTCCTTTTTTTTAGAGTGATACACTGGCTATTTGGTTAGAGCACATGTGAACAGAAGTGAGATTAGCCAACACTATACCATACCGCGCTTCTTCGAAAGAGGTCAAACATACCACGATACATGTGAAGATGATTAAATTGTTCCACAGGCTAACACGGCTAGTCCTACTAGATTAGTTTTAAAACGCTGTATACTAAAAATATCAAAATACCCGCTGTCTTCTCTGTCTCACAATTAACTTCAATTGTGACAGAACTTTTCAGTGAAGAGTGCCCCTCCTTGTCATTGAATTTGAATTGCCCTTATCCACGGTATCACACCTGATATTGAAAAACAAAAATCGATCCACAATTTGAAGATAATGAGAGGAGAGGATTGGATTAGCTTTGTAATATCTCCATCTAACGTTCATCGATGAGAATCGGAGTGCGCGTACAGTGGAAATAAATCAGCAGCTTGTCATTCGAAGTGAGAATAATTCGCTTGACAAGCTCTATCGGTTTAAACTTCTTGGCCTCATAAATTGACCTTACTTCATGTGAAACCCATTCGAATATTTGGCAGGGAGAGAATTAGCGTCTAATGTTGTCATCTTATCCGATATCAGTCTGTCTTTCACCACGTAAGGGGTTCAAACCAGGTTTCGTTAGTTGTCCAAACAGGGTCCAATCATTTCTTCTGTGATGAACTTAAACAGAAATGGGAAAACTGAATGGTCTTGAGGGACTTCGTTCTTTGCGCATAAAGAGTCAAATATGTTACTGCACACTGGTGTTAGTATACTTGTTGGGCACACCTTCGCCGTTGCCTTCAGAAGTGTGGATCGATTCACTGAGTGGATTACACCCTCAGAATAGGAAAAAAGATCACCACTGTCGGGTGGTGGTACTTATGGCGTTGCTCTGAAATTTAGTAAAGAGAATTTTGACCAACTCATTCACCCTCTGGAAGAACCTTGGATGTTTTCTCCTACTCTCTGCTACTCAAAGTATGGTGTGTCGACAAAGTATAACTGATACCAGAACCATATTTTTGCCTGAGATTCCTCTCTTGTTTCCACGGGAAACCCCAGCTCCCTTTGAATTTAAAACCTACTCTTTAGTAACCACAGCACGGAGCGATGCTTTCAGCCACTAATCGAACCGACTGAGTCATTCTCTCTAAAAATTTCTGTGAAAAGTAAACATCACTGGAACGAATCAATAAGTTTAGACCACCATTCGGTTGTATTGAAAAAAACGTAACGCGAAGGAAGACAATCAAAAGTGAACACTACAAAATTCCTATTGTCCAAACATAAACAAATAGGTAGGGAGTTCAGAAACCATCTATTTAACGGTACGTTCACTTCAATCAACCAAACGCAGAACTTGCAACTGGAAGCAAACAAGAACTACGGCTAAATGAACATTTTAAATTCAAGTATTTCGGATGTGATGAGGAAGCTGAACATGAGGTTTAACGTGTTGTCCAACAGGGGAGACAGATTTGCAAAATAAACCGAACGAAATGCCGAGATTGCTCACAGGTGTTTACCGATAATCAACGAGAAAAAGCTAGTGGGATTCATTTCGCAGTATTATCCTTTTGTACTGGCTACTTTGATAAAGAAAGTACGATAATTTGCTCCACGTTATGTATTCTAAAATCAACTAGGGTAAGCATTATACTCCGATTTGGATAGACGTTTCGTTGCCTCCATTTCAGTTTCCAGTACACTACGGTTTTGATATTTGCTCCGCAAAGGTGTTCGACAACATTTTTAATCATGAACGCGTTTGGGTCAACAAGCCCATCAGAATTGAAATATCGGATTTTCACTTGTCTGACCTATTAGTCATTGAAAAAAGATAGCGTCACTTTTCATCTAAAAATTGCAGTACCCTATTTTTTCACCGGCTTGCAACGTCATACATCGTCAGGCTACAGAATTCACGGTGAAACGCGAATATGCATTGGATCTGGTGAAGTTACCTTCGACCATGGCGGTTGTAGAGCCTGTACGGACGTGATCGTTAACAAAGAATCGGATGAACATTAACATAAACATGGTTACCAGGAATTTAGTAGACTGCGTAGGAAGCTTGATTGTGAACATAGCTACCTCTTATTGATCCGAAGTACAACTACTGAGCTTCAGAGAAATCTAAGTAGACCAATCCTGAGATATTCAGGATAAGGTACTTTGCCTTAGTTGAAATAAAATTTGCATGTAAATTGCATGTGTGCACCTTTCTTAGATAGCACTTTTGATGCCTGTTCGCGTGGGCATCATAACCTTTTTCAGTGGGGGTTGTCTCACAAACTGTTTGTGCATGGGGCTGTGACCCTGAGAGTCAAATAAATTGACGGTTGGCTTGCTGTGTCACGATATACCATCTGAGCAATTGGCGGGGAACAAAATTTGTATTATACTGTTATGAATGGGTCACTTGACTTGTTTATGGTAGCGTTCCTTGGAGTAGAAAACTATCAGGAGAGCCGTTTTTTGGTAACACATACAGTTGATTACTGCTGAGTAGTAGAGGATTTCAGTCGTCATATAAGCTGAAAGCTGCTTACAAATGATGGCAGCTGTCGCGCTGCCATAATTTTTTTATCCAGCTCCCTTCGAAAACAAGCACTAGACTCAAGGTTCGTTCTTGTCAGAGCTGGTCACTAGTGGATATCCTTGCCACGGTCAAGCTGGAGCTCCGACAACGCTTTCATGACGCAACCTTGATTATGACTGCACCACTGACCTCACATTAAGCATGATTGAATCATCATACGTGCACAAACAACCACATTCAATTGTGAGTGATGGCTCGAATTGCTCGATCGCCTGGAGAGGATACACAGTAACTGTCTTGTTAAATTCAATCATAAATCCTACCACTAGGACGTATCCACAATTTGAAATCACAGGAATCGTTAACTTGTTGAACAATATTTTGCCTATTACTGCTCAGCAAGTTAGTGGTTGCTCATACAGAATCTTTTTTTCAGGAAGCTAAGTCGCCGACCTCGAAAAAGGGTTCACATTATAGGGAGCTGAAGACGCCCACGTACATGGGGAAAGAAAATCAACTTACAAATGGTTTCAATCTCGGGACGTGGATGGGTTGCAAAAAATATGTGGAAGTAAAACCCAGACTAAGCGTATCGGGTATACTAAAAACGTAAGTTAGCAACAGGCTAACATTAACGGCGGGAACTTGAATGTATTCACACTCCACTAAAGTGATTTTGATGACCTTCTTGTCAGACGAATAGGCCTGATGCCTGAAGTGTATGTGTCCAGTCTGATCTTGTTTCCGTCCACTGGTGATACTGTCACGATTCATTCTAATATTTTGTTCCAGAATGAACACATTCGGAAGCTGAAAGCTGTGAGTCGGCCAGCTCATTCGATCTTGTACCTTTGGTGAGTTACCTCCGATTTGGTTAGTTGGACCTGTAAGGCGTAATGAAGTTTAGCGATGATCTAATCGCTCCTGACCTCTCGAAGATGCAATTAGAATTACTCCGGTTTACGTCGCTTATCGGAATATAAGGTAATCAGAGTATTATTGCTGGGTCGCTTCTCACTAGTAACAGTTCTTCACAAGATGCGGACGACAGACTGAAATAGTTAACTCAAACTGAAGTGAAGCGAACGTAACCAAAGAACATATTGGGTGAAATGATTCAAAAATACCGCAAGCACCATGTTGTCTTTCTTGGTCATTCGACAGACAGAGCAGCGTCATTTGAAACGAACTTTCTTAGGTTCTGGTTCCGCATAACGATACTCACTTTTCTCCCTCTTCAAGGTGACGCATTACTTCCCATTCATTAGTGGCAAGTCTGTCTGTCTAATAATTTCAACCGTTCCTTCCTGGACAGTATCTCATGCCTTTTACACCTCAATATTCCATGCTATTAATACACGATATTATTTGGGAAATCAAGGGTTTGGATAAAGCAGTATGCAAATGTTGTGCGATGAAGTTCTATGCACAGGGCTAACCATGCAATAGTGCTCAGAAAACACACCAATGACATTGATACGGGGGCGATGAGCTTAGTAGTATTAGTTAAGCCACAAGATTATGGTTGATACATCGGTGCAGGTAAACTGGAGAGCCAATTCTGTCTAGTTTACAATGATTCTAACACTTCACCCGGAGTAGTTTATCTAGAGGTGAGACTTATGTGTTCCAACTACAGCTCTGGAGTGAGATAGACTGATAGTGTAAACCAGTTATAAAAAAGACACTGATTTCTATAGTAACTTTCAGTAGGGAATGAAACTCAACAGGTTATGGTAGTAAGAAGTGATTACTCACTTTTGCGCGTGAACTTTCTTGGCGAATTTACACAGTTCCAGTGCACAACTTTTCTAAGGGAAAAACTACTCATGCTTTTATGCGCACACTGTCCGTCTTTAGAGCAAAACGTTCACACAAAGATATGCACCACTGAAAAGCTCTGAGGAGAAGGAAATTTGGGGTTAGTGTTTCTTTTCGAATGAGGCTGGATGGAAAGTCTCTCTGAATGCGAAGGCTGCGATCAAATGCCAGTAACGTCCAACTTAAAGTTTACATAGCTGTTTGTAAGCGAACGAAATTTCAATATTTATCTTGTTAAATGCATCTAAAAATGACAGTTTCGTTAAAGTGATCCAAAAATCCCTGGTGAGATAGCAAGTAAGTAGCCAGAGACTGTATTATAGTTTCAAAGTTGATTGTTGTTGAACAGCCTATTCAGTGCAGATGAGCAGTAGGATAACTGATCTTAACCCCAGATAAAGGCACAACAGTTATCATAAGAAACGTGCCACAGTCATTACCTGTCAGTCAGCCGATGACAGTAGTTAGAAAACTGAATGATTGGATCATGTTCATCTTCAAACATCTGATAACGTACCTTTTCGTGTGACTAAATCCACTTCCACCGTCGGATATCCACGGCTGTCCAGGATCTGACGAGCGGTCGCTTTCAAGATAGACATGTTGGAAGTTAGAGGAAAATCAGCCGCCTCGTCTAGCTATGTCTCCAATCGGACAGATCGATTAATTCAAACACCGTTGGGTTTGGATCGATACTAAATCTGTCTTGTTTTAGCAAAAGTAACTCATTGACAGACATTAGTCAGATGTTTATAACTGAAAAAATTCTAAACCACTGAGAATATTTCTGAAACTGGACGTCCAGATGCAACAGTAATTTCTCTCAGTGACAGGAACAGGGAGGAAATACAGAACAAAATGTTTTGTGACTTACTTACTTACTGACCAGTCAAAAACGGCCTAACATAATCCATCCCCGAGACAGGTCCGAGGAATATACAGAGTGTAAGATGTTAACAAGAAAGCTCCAGGCAATGGACAAGCCATAATAGTTGTCAAAATTTCGCAATATCCATTCCTGTCATGTTAAGTTGACGGAAGTAAACAGGTATGCGGGTACGATACAATTGCGCGAAATTCTCAGGATTTAAATTTCGGGTCTAGCTTCTGTTTAGTGCTACTCTCACCTTACACTTGTGAACTGTGGGAATGTTTATGTAATCAATGATTTGCTCATGTGTTCATCCATCACCAATCAAACCGTTATCCGCACTTCAATCTATTGGCAAATTTGGCATCTTTGTCGATCAGCATACCGAATGCGATGGAATTGTTGCAAGACGAAGTACTCAAGGTCATACACGGGTTTGAGTGAGAAGTGGTGGCTAGATGAGAGGCTCAACGCCAACTGCAAACGAGGAGCACCTGGATGAGAAGTGAACCAACCAAGAGCAAAACGGTTCCATCAGCTGTGAGTGAGTGATGTCGCCGTCAGCGCGCGTACGAAAACGCCAGCTAGTATGTGACAGTTCAGTGCATTTTAAATGAACTGTATACGTTCGATATATGTAGGTCAAGGGCTGTAAATTGCCAAGACAGACGATCGTACTGTTCCAAAGAGGACAAAATTATGGGAGAAAAGACAAACCATAGTAAACAGCAATATCCGCACAGTCACGCGGTCGATTGTATAATAACAAGTAAATGTGAGCAGGTCAAAGATCAGCTGAAGGTTACAATCAGCCCTGAAAAAAACGAGACTATTCATCAGCAGCTGTATAAAACTGCATGGTGTTCGAGCAGCGATGTGGTGGTGTAACAAGACCTTGAGTGTTTCATTGAGTAAAGTAAGTGGGAATCGCCTACCTAATCGGCGTCCTCTTGTTAACTCAGACTGCTATTTGAGGTGACAATATGCTGCATTCAATGATGTTTGTGTTCTTGACACTTCTGGTTCATTTGTTTGGTCTGGTTCTGCTCAATTTTATTCTTTTTAGTTAATTCGTTTTCTTCTGGGTTAATCCACATGATTTTTGCGGTGAGCAGCGGCTGGGGTCACAATACCTATTGGTCAGTCTCACAGTTTTAAATGAATGAATGAATGAGTGAGTATGTAAACGCCCTTAACATGGTACAATCGTACATGGTGACTTCATTTCACCTCGTGGACTGCTAGCTTGTTTTAGAAAGTCCTACATACTATTGCTATCCCCTGACAATAAACGAAACTTGGGCTGTTAATTGAATGCATTATTCCAGTGAAGACTACCTGTGTGCCAGATCTTACGCTGAGAAAAACTATCCGGTATAGGCAAATAGCAAGACAACAGAAAGTCAGAAGAGTTTGGTTCACACGGATGTGCGCGACACTCAGTCATCGAAAGTTTAGGAAGCTTTTCTTAAAGAAACAGATGACTTACGTGCCACATATGCATTGGATAACCAATCACGTTCTTTGGCACAATTTAAATATAATCGAAATTCATTCGGTGTCTAAGTCAATATTCAACCATCAGCAGTAACAACTTTCAGGGATCCCAGTTCGCGTTACGTCCAGATAGACATTGTGTTCTCAAGTGACTGTTTTCGCACCTAGTGGAACTGAAATATACGTGAGTTCCAAGAAATTCAATCACTGTGTAAACTTATTCCGTCTTTTCAAGACATGAATGGTTCCAAATCACAAACAGTTTTCAAAAGCCGTCAAACTGGCAAGTCATTTTATTCTCGACAGTAGGGAATCTCGATCTGTCAACCGTCCTATCTGTTCAATTCGAAACGTTGTATCTAAGTATTACATGAAGTTGAGTAGTCTGAGTGGTTTACTCGCGGTTGTCTTTAGGCTTCTTAGAGGAAGATGACTCAGATCATCAACTGTGGTGTTCCCGAGTCCAATAAAGTACTTAGAAGCAACACCTACCTCTACATTCTCAAGGAAGACATGCTGAATTCTACCTTCTCTCAGTAATGCTAACAACGGCTTGTAGCCAGCGGGATCTCCAAAATATCGCCTCTAGACGTAACGGTGAGAAAAGTTTGTCCCTGAAAATGACAAAACATGTATTTGGCTAACTGGGGATATATTTTCTGGAAGGTTCACAAAGTTTGTGAAGCAAAGGCATTCGATTCGATCGAACAATCTTTCGTTGTGTGACAAAGTACTGCACCAAATTTTCATAGTGATGTAAGAAATTAGGGTGATAATGGTCACGTGGTGAAAAAGAAATCAAGAAATGCCCAATTTGTTTTCCGCATCAAGTCCAGGGGGTATTTTTGTGCAACAATGTGTATAAAGAACAAGACGTTGTGGAATCAATGGTGATGTGACAACATCCTTGAAAATCAGCGCTCAGCTTCATTTCTACTTTCCGACGCATCACGACTGAACAGCAGCTTGTCATCTACAATCCGCCGGATTCGGTACCGGATATTACGAGCACAATGAATGACAAATCATTTTCCTATATGTACAGTTTTAATGCGCTCAGCTGAACGCGATCAAATATCATCCAAATACGCAAAAGCAAGCGGAACGCCTTTTACAAGATCGTCCATAATCCTTTGGAAAACAGATAGATCCAAACTGTTATCAAAGGGTAACCGTGTGTACTGAAATGGGCCCGGTGCGTAGTGATTATAACACAAACACGAGATGATTCATCAAGTTCTGTTTAGGTACGACTAAGATCAGCTTTGTACATTTTTCGTCACCAGCAAATATGGTGTACAAATCCTCTTACAGGGCAGAGGCAGTTGTCTAGTATGAAAGAACGGTTTTGGTTCTCCAATCGTAGCATTGCAAAAGAACACTTTAAACTCTTTGTAAGCGAATTAGCCCCATTCTTGCTAAGCAATGATAGAAGGTCCGTGTTCTGAAGAAACGAAGTTCGAAATTAACAAGCGTTTTGATGCGGGCCCGAAATCCACTTAGTAGGCAAAGTTTACATTAAGACAAACTGGAGTGTTCGGAAAGGGCATTTTTATGTTTCGGCTACCCTGCAACCGTTTTCACCGCATTTAATGTGCTCAACATAGTTTAGGCTCAATCCCGGACGAGTAACTCCAGACAACCTTAAGCCAGTATATGCACTGGTAACGTTCGAAGTTTACTGCGCGGATGTGGATAGCGTGCCATCCCGGTACCGGGATCAGGTGCCCAATGCACCTGTTCACAGGTGCTTGATACTTTCAAAACTTCGGAAAATTTTGGATGGAGGCAGCACTTGTTATCGTCATCGACGCTCTAGTATTAACTCCATAGGAACGGGTTACTAATCGATGTCCAGCTGCACAGAATAGAACGAACGATAACGACGGCTATGTGTCACACTACTTCGAATAGTGCAACAAAAGGGGTCATTTTCGTTAGAACTGTTGGTAGCTTTCATTAGTTCCCTGGGAGATTGAGACCGTCACAGCGGGTAAGTTTTTGTGCGGCGCACGCTAATAAAACCTCCAATATTCCACGTAGGTGAAAATCTTTCTACCTATGATGACATTCATTCAACGAAGATTATGAGGATCCGTATCGACAATACGTAAGCAATTTGTTTGGATCTCTCAATGGCCCGTAGGTTGCCTAAGAAACAACCTGGACGGTATCCACGAATTTTTGTTGTGAAAACGTGGTTGTTCTGGATAGGTAAAGTTAAATAAGGGTCACTTCATCTTCCAATACAGTAAGAGTTGTCTAGTTGTAGCTGTAGTGAGGCATGACTAGTTGAATGTCAGCAATAAAATTATTCGCTCATGTTCGAAACATAGTGTGAATGTGAAAAACAGTATCTCACAATGCAAACAAATTGACCTCCTCCCCCTCAGTCTTTTCAATGCGTCAATGATATCCTTTCTATCGCTAATACGTGAGACATCCAAATGTCATTGGTGTTCATCGCTGAGGAACCATCGGGGCGATTTAATTTTGCACATCTCTGAAAGAACAGTATTTTCTTGACACATGGTCACGAAATGCAGAAGCCCTAACAGTTCCGCTGAGTAAAGTGGGTAGGTCACGCCTGTTCAGTTGAGGTCCTCGTGATCATACATCCATGATGGCAACGTGCTTCAATCATTGACGTGTCAGTTTCCGCAACATTTTAAATTCTTCCACTCAGGCTTTTTTTCCTAACCTTATTCTTTTTCCGCCTCACTATTGCAGTAATCGGCAGCTTATGCTGCCGTATTTGTGGTCGATCTCGTGGCTTTTATGAGTGAATGGAATAAACGTAGCAATGCTGATAATAAACCATAATTGTCGAAAATGTCAGTTTCTACCAGTTCTAAGGAGAGAGAGAGTGAGAGTGAGGACTTTTCACATACAGCATACCATGTTGAAACAAAATAAGGGAATGGGTCATCGAAACGAACAATCTATTTCCAATTGGGTGTGGAAACCCAGTCAAGGACAAACAGCAGCAATCAAGGACAGCATGAAGTAGATGGGGGTGAGAGTGATAGACGAAGAATGTTAGTAAGCTAGAAGCATCCACTCCACGACATGAGCTGTGCGACTGAACATTACGGAGCTTGTACCGAACCTCCCATAACAAACGTTGAAAACGCGTTCTGCAGAATAAAACGTTTTCGCAACAACGATTCTTATGTATTTTTGCCTCTCAGTGGTGTACGCGTGTAGACTTTAGACAAGTTCAACCATCGTTTAAGGAGTTTTTCGTATCACGGTCAGAAGCGCGATAAATACGTGTAATGCTGGCTTAGGCTGAATGCGACCTCTGAGATACTATAGGTGCCAAGTGGTATCAATAGTAGGAATTGCGACAGTTTCCGATGGGGAAGGACGAAGTTTTGATGCACACTAGGAACAGGATTTGTGACACGTTACTTAAATAAGAAAAACTCCTGGCAAGAATGAGCGCTCTGTGATAAGTACTGCCTTAAGTGTTGAACCTAGAGCCCTGCAGAAAGTCTCTCTGATATTCGCTGACGGGAGAGCAAACAAAAAGAGTACTTTTTGGGCAACAGAAAGCTGATAGGCGGAGCTGGGTAATTTTTTCACCGTTCAAGACGGATGATTTCATCAAGGGATTCAAGGATTTTCGATTAAACGACCAAACCTACCTTGTCTTTTTTGACAAACTTCTAAGGCTGCTCTGTCATGTTAACTGCCCTCTTGCTAAGCGGATACGTCAAACTTTTGAACTCATGATCAATGGTGGCCTGTTATTGAAGACTGGAAGATTTATCTGAAATATGCGGATACATGGTCTTGAATAAAATTGATGGGTGTATCGGATACCTCTTTTGCGCTGTGTAGTATTCCAGTGTGATTAGTGAACCAGTCTCCAGAGATCCATGAATACAATGGAGCAAGCGGACACTTACGGACCGGTACCTTTTAATCTGGTAGATGTGTGGCTTGAACTGGACATTGGATGGCCAGCGGGATGCATTGATAACCTCCATTGAGGAAGAAAACCCGTGACGCCCTTAACTACGCAAATCACTTTGAGCTAATTACTCATAAGTGTTGTCTTCTTCGTTGCTCCTGTTGTCCTGAACAGCGAAACTGGAGTGGTCTATCCAGAACGTAAACAGCGACATCATGCACATGTCTAGATTGCTCATTCTCCAGCTCTCCCTCGGTTACACCGTAGTTCCACAAAAGAGGAAGCAACACATCAGGCTGTCTGCAAGGATCGTCCTAGTGGTGTTTGACCAAACAACACACAATTGTGGGGGCTTAGCTTTTAATCCTTCCGAAGAAGCCCTTAGGCCACTGGAGCCATTTATTCACAAATCAAACGCCGTTGGGATGACGGTCTAACAGGCTTGTATCTGGCACACTCCTACGCGCGGGAACTAGGTTTGAACAGCATACCCGCATCAACAGCGACACCAAAAGCATTTTCCTTCTACCGTCATAAAGAAGCCTATGGTATTACCCGACAAGACCGAGTCTCGAACGGGGATATTCAGGATAAAGCAAGTATTCGAAGAGATGTTCGATTTTCTCAGTCAGAGACCATTGCGATTATCACGTCGCATTAACCAGATGGAAGACAACCACATTTCCAGAGAAATGCTGTGTGGTGAGCTGGTCGATAGTTACAGACCCCGCAGAAGAATAGTCTTGCTCTGCAATGACGTAAGTAAGCATCATAAAAAGGTTGTTGACATCAACACCATTTTGGAAAGCAACAGATGGAAGTTGAATGGGGAGCACGTGCTCAACAGTGATCAGAAGGGTTAGTGGTGGCGTGAGAAAGGAGGACAAAAAATGCCGAGGCTAATATCATCGTAAGTAGCCATTGCTGAAGTGACACGTCGCAGCTGGGTAAGGTTTGATCTGCCAAGACTGGACTCCATAGTGATAGCCGGGGTCGTGGGATCATTTCAAGGGATACTTATCTGTAGCTTTTATCAGAGAACGGGTTGATAACGCCTTGTATCTAATGTGAGAGCTTTTTAGATCATGTGAACTAGCTAGGACTTCATAAATGGCGCACTTTTCCTGAAGAAGCTTCAGATTTAGAAGCCGATGGACACGATTGTCGATTGTTTGGAAGCGCGCCAATAGAGTACGAACCCTCAACCTGCATCAAGAGCATTCCAATCTTGACTGCAATTTCTCCTCAATCTTTGGTTTGCACCTGGTTAAGGTGGCCATCATCACCAACCTAATCGTAGGAAATCGCATTTTTACGCCATAAATCCGTAAGAGTTGTAGATACTCTCATACAAAACATACGTAAGCTCAAACAAAATTCCGGCACACAGCAATAGATGACATCATAGATGTGAGATAGACTACACTATTGGCGTGTACAAGCGTACCTAATTAAAAACCAAACACGGAAATCAGTCCACAATATGGAGAGGTCATGATAGTAACAATCCTTAATGTCCCAGCCAAAAGAGTGTCATTTTGAATCGAACTGTTGATTTATCGTTTTGAGTGCTTTGATGCGGTTGTGTTATGCTGCTCAACTGTCTGTACCTCGATCGGTGTGTTTGCATGAGACTGAAAGATCATTTGTTTAGTTTACACCGGTTGGATTGCCCTTCTTTCTTGACTTGTTAGCAGATAGACTAGGTATTGCGTAGTATTGTCAACACCAACGGCAATGTGCTGTTCGATAAATGACATTAGTGTGACGAATTGACTCTGTGAGCATACAAAGATTACGCTTTGTAGATTCACTTAGGTATAACGGGCTGGTGCTTGTCTAAGATTTAGACTTAAACTGCCCCTCAATAGACTGGAACAGCAAGGTTAAGCTCCTAAAATGATTATGACAGGTACCCGCTACCCGTTGAATTCCGGAGACTGGAACGCTTACCTGATTACAAAAGAGGTGAATTCATTCGCCGAGCGGTCAACAATGAGAACCCACTGACGCGAAACAGCAAGACAATTAACAGTCATAACCTGTGTCGAATAGAGAAGCAACAGAGCTAAATTTGTTCCATGTATAAGTTGACATAAAATGTGGTCACAAACGATTAAATCGCTTGAAATTGGCTGTTACTGTGTACACATTGCGAATCGCCTGATATCCACGTGAATGATTCAAATTCGGGGCCAGAATAAGGGTAGTATGTAAAGACATGGGGAGCTGAACGAACCAGCAAACTGGAAGAAGCCAAATATCTGCGAGTATGACCAATAAAAGTTACACAGGACCTCCTCTAGGTTCCACATTACTGACAAGGTAATATTCAAGCGTGGGAATGTGGTTTCTCACCATGGTTGTTAGTATAATGAACTTCACTGGTAGTGCATTATTTTCCCTTAAGGAGAAATCTTGGGATCGATAAACACCTAATCCGCGCACGTGCAATCCTTTGAGTGCGAGTGGTGATGACTGAAAAAAAAGCTATTTGGTTCATCATTTGGATTCACCACATTCGACCAGGTTTTCAACGTCAAGGACTAATGGCTTCAACAGAAAAGAGGTCTAATAGGCTAATGATCCCCAACTGTCCACAATCAGTCGGAGGTGGTTGGGGCAGGTAACCTCCCTGTTAAATGAGAGAAATAAGCAAAAACTGTTGTTATTAGTCAGACGATGCAAAAATGAACATTCCAACCCACACTGGACAGGGAACTTCAGACGCACCATTCAACCAAAGCAAGAAAACAGAACAGCCGATCGGAAAAGTGAATTGCAAATTTCTACTTCCACCAAAACATGAATTCGGGTGGACCGATCTTCAGGGAGCCGAACGACGAAGCAATGGGCGAGATAAAACGGTTTAACCAAAAGACGAAATGCTTCATACAGCAGCCCTTCTGCGGAGATCCTTGTCAGGAAGGAACACTGTCCCAGAGAAGCCACTCTGTTCATTCCCGGAGGTCTAGGGGTACAAGAGAAGCCAGGTCCCATATACTACTATGAACTTGAGTCCTAACCCCAATTCAGTTTGAGCTCCCTCCTCACTGGGAATTCTACCACGCCGATCGTTATAATTTTGTTCTTCGGAATCTGTGGGCCAACCAGTGTGCCATCTCGCTTGGTCATGTTGATAACCCGATGATGATGGTGTCACTGGTTCAACAGTTCTAAATAAACAGATGTCACCACTGCCGCAGTGCTACATCACAAATCAGGAAACGGCGAATTGAGGAAAACAAATAGCCCCGCTCCAGTAAACTACAGACAGCTCACAGATGTGCAATACACTGGACTCATCCGGTTGATGCAATCCGTATTCCCTATCCGAAAAAACAATTGGCAGTGCCGTATGAAATCAGTTGTCCACAATTTCAGCGTGGGCCAACGTGTACATTGTGACCTTGAAAGTAAAACATTCAGACTGTCCACTTGTTCCATCAGGGCAGGCAGGGAATACGGGTGGCGGTACACGGACCGGACTTGATGCGAGCAAACCGCCACAAAAAATTCAACCGGTCAAGATATTTTGCCTACCGTTCCCACGTGGGCCGTCGGTGTATGGGCCGGGATATCCCCCAAAGAGGACCGACGTTGGTTGGTCCCGTCAGCTGTCTCTTTGGAGGGAGACTACCACATATCCATTTGAATTGGACGATAACCCTGTGACCACTTAGAACCTAACGACCTAACCAGGCCGAACAGCTTCACGTCAGCAGGCTCGACAATTAGCGGCGAACCTAGGAGAGAACCACACCGAATCTACAAATAATTCGATTTGCTTCATCGGGTTTTGTAGTAGATAGGCGCTAGTATGAATAACTGTACTGAACCTTTAGTTCAATGCATCAGACTAGGAAAATAGACGTTTGCACCATGTGGCAGAGTGGAAAGTTACCGGAAAGACAACCTACACAAGTGATGAGTGAACTAGTCGAAGGCAACCAACATGTGAACTACCTCCCGCTAGCTGTGGGGAACGATCGAAACTCGGTTGTCGTCGTCAAACAGGTCGACCGTAATTTTAGCAGAATAACGAATAATCCCTTTCCAGATCCTGCAGTTTTTCTAGATTCACCTAATCAAACTGAGAGATCAGCTGAGTTAACAAAAGTTATCCGGTTGAATCCAGCAAAACAAGCGGACCTGATGATTTAATATATATCGGAATTCTTGTCAACCTCTAGCTGAGTTAACTGCGCTTCAAACGAAACAAAATTACTGACAGAAATTCCTACAAAAGGAGCCGTCGTCTGACCTTATGTATATCTGCAGCATCGAAGGTCTTTCGAGAAACTATTCACCAAATAGTTCAGGTGAACGTCACGGATTCTAGTCAGGTTGCCTATCGTCACAATCTCAATCTTGGATGTCCTCGCTTGTCCAGTTCATTTTAATCCATAATCACTTGATGGAAAATCAACATTCGTCACCCGCACGCTACCTACGGTACAACGGAGCGACCACGTTACCAAAGGAATCCCGGTTAATCAATTCGGTGCTCGAACCTCATTTTCACTCACCACTGGCTCCGGGGTTCTGCAGGATGCAATCCTCTCCCCTTTCTTATCTATACTTTATATCGCATCTACGCCAGTCGGCACACATTTGCAATTGAACACGGATTTTCGTGTTCGACATCCAACACCCAGACTGTCTTCTGCCCTGCAGGACAGTTCATCCGAACTAGCAAATTGGTCAGTCCCGAAGCCTACCTCTTAACACATCCAAATATGTGGATATTTTCGCTCAGGAAAGAGAGTAAACATCAGAAGCCAATATGTGCCCCTCCTTTCATGTACATGAACCCCAACTTCGACTTCTCTAAGTATCTCGGAATTACGTTGATTTTAATGTTTCTAAGAGTTCGCAGAAATTTTTCAGCAAGAAAACCCATCCGACAAAACCCATTCCCTTTATCCAGATCCCCCTAAATATCCTAAAGAGATTTCTGTACAAGTTTATTTGCACTCATTTAGTTCGACCTCTACACAAAGCCAACCTCCCTATTCTTGAGTTAATCATTCCGAATCGACAGATTTTTTCGCAACAAATGCCGACTGTGACTGCTTTCCTTAACCTCGCCATGAATTTCATGACTGTTCTGCATCTCCTGAAGACCCGGGTATGAAAACGTTTGAATTTCACTTCCTGGGGTACAGTTGACTTGACTTGGGTTACATAAAACAGACGGGTGACAGCAGAAAAACATCGGGTAAACGGGCCGAATGAGACAGAACTATGCCGAACGCTCCGATGTAAAACCTCGGTCCGTCGCGAGATGGAATTGCAGTTTGAAAGAGTGAATCGCGACCCATACGGGCCAGCTGCACGACCTTCGGAACGTGCTAAAATGAACCACTTTACGCTACGACCACCTGCAACCGTCTGAGGCAGTTTTAGAGAGCAAAAACAAACCAGACAAAGGCAGTAACCTTTTGGCAGTCATAAAGTTGTGAATTCTTGCAGTCGAACTGAATTAGCCAACACATCACATCCAATGCTATCGTGTGTCAGTGCAATCTAGCCACCAACAGTGAACGGTTCAGCAATCGATTCGTGAAAGAACAAACGGTCAGATGCACACAAGCAAGAAATGCACGCAAAACCGTGTGCATCGACCGGACCTAGACACGACTAATCAATTTTTACATCACGCTGTTTAGTACGAGCGGAAATTCCAAAACCCGTCATGGTTATTACAGAAAGATTCGGTTCACACAGAACTGAACAGCAGCTAGCAAAATGAAAGCAAGACAGAGCTCAGTCCACAAGTAATCAGTTGATTCATTAGGCACCATTAAAACCGAATGAAAGGACCAGTAAGACAAGCAAACACTGACCACAACGATGGGTACTTCGAGGTCTTATTTCAAACGCATCTCTTTTCCCCGTGTTGTGTGGTTTGAAACCAAACGGCAAGCTATACCAACCAAAACGGCCAAAAACCCACTTGCGATAGCATAAAACAATGAAACTTCTCAGCCTCAGTCAGTCAAACAGAAGACTATCCTTGTTATATTCAGCTGTGATAAGCAGTTGCTCGAGGCGCGGTGCCTTTTAGTCAGGCCGATAGCCTTTACGAAGGAAATAAGTAACGGGGTTATTGGAAGACCAGTTCAATAAAAAATATACACAACAACCTTGCGGCTTCATGAACCAGGAATCTGGGGATGGGCACGATATGAGTGGAAAAGCAATTACCTCAGTGTCCATATACATACTGCAGACAGATATCTGTGGCATAAGCGCCTACCGCTTTCCGTACGTCATCTGTCAACCAGTGTGGCCCTCTACCTCAACCGTCGAGAACATATAGCTGTTAGTTACAGTTGGCGCCACTCTGTTAAGGACTGTCGTGCCTTTTGGAACAAACACCTGGACTCGGACCATGCCGTTGTGCGTGCCCGTTTCGTTTTGTCATTCGCCCAGAGGACACGCTCGTAAATGCAAGGTGTTTAACTGGCATTCGAGCGATGAGGATGTAAA
>QNGE01002535.1:7948-24164 GCA_008508345.1 Paragonimus westermani | reverse complement strand
TATTTGGGATCATTGGTTTATTGCTACGCGTTGCTCAACGTCTTCGTGGAAGATCGTACAAGGCCCAATCCTGAACTCCATTCATATGGAAGCAAACACAGGAGAATAAAAGTCTCGAGACTCACACGTGCAAACTTCAATGGCAACAAAGCAAAACATTACGATAGGCTCTTACATTTGGGTCCCAGATGAGTCAGAACATGCTCCAAATTAAACAAACAAAGATGATACCGGAAATATCGGAGGCTTATATATGTGTGTAAATGTGATAAAGATGGGCGATCTGCACAAGAGTGACTCCAAAAGCGAATAATAACATACCAAAGCACACAAATTTGTTTCCTCACAGCTTTACGACTGGCAGTGTATGCGATCGGGCAAACAGAGCGAAATCGGAGAGTAAGAGCTAGAAATATCACAGGCCCATTTGACACACAAAGGAAGCAAACAAGTGAAGATGCACATGCACAAACGGACAAGTGCGCGAGCGCGTACAGCAGAGAATGCTTCAAGTGAAAAGAGATGTGGCCGAACCAGAAAATGTAATCAAAGAAGGCGTGCCGGCTTGCATGATATGGCAAGTCAAGTGAGCCTGACGTTCAACCCGAAGAGAAGAGAAAATAAAAGATAGGGTACAACATAATCACATATGATTTTTTGAATATAACGTGCGTCCTTTTCATCAAAGGCGAGCAACAATTTACGATAAAGCCTCAATCCACTTTGACAACTGCGTAAATCTTCCGTACAAACCAGAGGCAGGCGAAAAAACCGATACTCCCTGAAAGAAACAGGGAACAACGAAAGCGAAGAATGATGAGTAATGGAAATCCACACAGCGTTGCACACAAAAAGCAAAACTGAAAGACAGAGTCAACATTTAGCGGGTAGTATGCGGTAGTCAACTCTTAATAGGCTTACGAGACTCGAACGGCTGAGCCAAAATAATATTCATTTCGCAGCTTCACCTAGCATTGGGTTTCCTGTCTAAGATCATCCAGTTTGGAAGAAGCTGAACATAAATGAATAGTACATGTATGATGCTCGCCGAAAACGGTTTCTACTGCAACGCGACCGGCGATCAATACGATCATTCGCTTTTGAAGTTTTGTACACAACATTCGATCCTTAGTATGAAAGAAAAACAACCCAAGAAGTCGGATGTCCAGCGTCCCCGGGGGACAAGAAAAGCTGAATGAATGAATTTCCCAGTGATAGGCTGTAAGGACCAATCAAATCGAACAGAAAAGTGAACTGCCACTCTCGCTAAACTTCGATAATACGGGTTAATTTGTCTCCTACCACCTACGTAACCAACAGATTCAAAGTGGAATCATGAAAGGTAAAGTGAGGCAGAAACAAAGCGACAGCGAACAACATGGTTGACCCTAATGAAAAACGAGGACATTCCTATAAAGAACGTGAACGATAAAAAAAAGCATGTAATCGCTCGTACAAAATACCTACCAGTCAGAAGGAAGCTGAGCCAGACAATAATGGTGATGTAACCGAAGTAGAGGAAACCGGAAATAGCGTCACGGAAATCCAAACGAGAAATGAAATAATGCAGCGAGTAGATAAACAGGTAGAACGAGGTACCAGCGCCACAATGAAATGCGCGCCACCACCACCGGTAATCCTGAACAAGATGAAACGAGGGATAGAAGCACTCTGATGTTTGGTGAGTGAGACCCTTGATGACAAGATTTGTAAAGATGATTTAACAGAGGACGGAGCCTGAATATACACATAATAGGACGAACACAACTCAAGCGAACGCGAAACGCATTCATCAAATTGCGATGGACGACACTTCAGTCCAGGACGAAAACGAGACCCATTCGCATAATCACCTTAGTGAAGTGGCACATTACAATTATGGTCCAGACAAAGACGTCTGAGATAACTCCTGATGAAGTTATGAAGAAGTGAATAATCCACATACAAATTGTGCACAATTGCCTATCAGGTGCAAAATTCACTCACCTCAGAGCACAACTGGAAATAGCACAACAGGATGGCTGTTTCGGAACAGGTGATGACAAGCATGAGGAAGACCAGGAACAAAAGTCCGAACATGAAGTAGAACTGAGTACCCCATATGCTATTGAATATGAAGAACAGCTGGATGAAAATGCAGCTGAAAGGCAATAAGCCACCCAGAAAGAAGGTGATCGTTGGTCGACTGTAGGCGGTGAGGAATGGAATTTGGCGTGGAATCTGATTGGTTCTAACAGGAATTTCAATCATCTGCCAAAACGAAACAAAACAGCTAGAGTTATCTAAGCCGGAAGAATTAACATACGACTGCATAGAATTTATAGCACATTCAAAACAGAAAGCGTGAAGTACCAAGGGGGACATCAAATGAAAAATCTGTTATGCGACATAACACCGTTGAACGCCAATAACTGCAGAGCACTTAAATCCACCTAGCAGAATTGTACTGTATACTAGGTTGAAATGCACACATGATGAAGACACGTTTGTGGCTTTAAATAGTTGCATCACTAGATCCATTGCCGCAAGTTTATGTAGCTCTCCGCATATGCGATAACAAGGAACATAACTGATTAGATAAGCAAAAGTTTCAAATCAAATTCAATGTTCGGTCTCAAAATCTAGGCCACATAAAAAGACTAACACTTGATGCCAGAATTTTGACATTGTCAAACACATGAAGGGGACAGGCAAAATACTACTTGCAAACTGGGTGCGAGTAAAAAATCGTCGCTTAACAAGAACAGTCCCGATTTGAAGTACGCAAGATTAGAATGTCGTAAGTTCATAAGCAACACAATAATGCCTGCCACGTGCCTAGCAGGATCACGTGGTGGAATGTGGCCATCGGACGCTAAACAGCGGTTGGCAACGACTTGGGTAACATGCAGGTTGTCGTTAGGTATTCTGTATAGCTCATACTTGCAGTCTAGCATGCCGCGGCCCCCATGTGCAAGTTCAGAAACGTTGGAAATCATGTCTCATAATATCCGGAATCTATGTTTGCAAGGAAACAAGAACAGTTTAGATCCCGGAGAACGTACGGACAAATTAGGCGGTGATGAAATAGATTAACCACATGGAAAAAGTCCCCGTAACGGTGAGCAGCCAGTGACCAACAGTTCACTCACTAATATTGATTAGGCGCACTGCGACAGGGCGAGTAACATTCATCCTGGCGGTTAAGGTTATCGAAGGTCCCCTTGTCACTGTCGTAGCGAGGTCTGATATCCTAGTATTTATTGTAGTCAATACTAGAGAAAGTCGAGTTGATGCAAATTCAGCACGTGAATACAACGTTGAAGCGTACACAAAAATTGAACATATACCAAAAGGAAAGGTTGAAATTGGCGAGACAGTTCAAATCTCATCAGCGACCAACTGCAAGGCTATTCAATAAGCACAATAGGCGTAGCTGACTAGTAAACAAGATTTGAACTTGAACTAAACAAACGAACCTAGAAAGCGAACTGAAGTAAATAATAGGTGAGCAAAGGTCTTTATATTCATTAAACCAAATGTTTCTTCGTACATTTAAATCCACTTGGCTACACTAGAGATTGTCACCAAAATACGACCACCGTTCTATTACATGGGAAATTCATAGGATCATCACACTGCGCACCACAATGCTGGAGTCATCAATCGCAAGAAAAAGCGAGTGCTCATTTCATGACGACAATAAGAGGGGGCCTATGTTGTAGGTAAACCAAATACGCAAAAACGTACAGGTTTGCGAAACCCGAAGAATGCGCCAAGAAAACACAACGGCAGACTGACACCCAGCCATAAGGCGAGCAACGCGACAATAGTTCCAAACGGCATAGCATTGGCGCTCTGTAAAATCCACAAGGCCAAGTCAAGGACGAAGAAAATAACAAACACGACAGCTGGGCACAGGGTAGCTGTGAGTAGCACGTTGGTTTTCCATCGGAGACCGCCCATGAATTTATAGATCCTGGCAGACACGTAACCTAAGTACAGAAAAAAGAACGAAGTGGGGTCAAATTAGAGAAAGACGATACATAGCACACGTCTCCACATGATACATTACAACATAATGGGAAATGTGAGGTTCACATCGATGACAGAACTGGACATCAGTTGGGCTCGCATGCAATGCCTGGGATCACATATTGAGTATCCAAGAGAACAGTTCTGTTTTCAAGCTAATCACACTACAAACAAAGGGTCTGATGAAGCAAAACTCGTTTAAAGTACAGAAATATCGTCTCACGCCAAAAGCCCTGCCTAGTCCCAGATGATGCAATAAGACTATATGCACGGCACCCTGCGGGAAGCAAACGAAAGAAACCGAAAAGATAAAGAAGGAACGTGGGAAAGAATTTAAGAGAGGTTTTATGCCATAATTGCGTCCAGTTCCTACCTTCTTGACAAACGATAACCTCTGGTAAATTGTTTAAACCTGATTTCACAGCGTAGTGGAATAAAACTTGTTAAAAAGCGACCTCTTAGATATGGAGCTCATTAACAAAAAAAACCAATCGACAAGTACGTGCATTGAGAAAAATCAGAACCATACAGACAGGCATAAGGCATATTCCGAATGAACTGTACGGCTATAAGACAATGCTAGCAGAAAAATCGTGGGACAAGCAGATAAAGTAAGGAAATAAGGTACTGCTGGAAGCTGAAGAGAATATGAACAACCAGGAACGTACCGGCCAACGAACCAGAACATGCGTACATGGCCAAAGCACAAGTCATCAAAGCACCACGGTTGGCTGGGCTGAGAAACCCGAGACAAGCGAAGAACAGCGTAACCAAAACCATGAGAAACAGTTGACTGCCAGAACCAAGGAGAACGGACAGAAGCATGCCCCATGTTGGTGGTCGAAACACATCACCGTGAACCAATTTCCAGCCAGACTCTTCCTGTACCTCAGACTATAGAAAAGAAACGCGGGAGAATAAAGGACAGTTGACATGGCGCACAGTGCAATACATAAGGGCGTGTAGAAATGTATGGAAATGGGTAGTTACTATTTTATGCCACAACTTAGAACTATCAACGGTTGTCTACGTAACACTGTCGGTTGGCGAGTTGAGATATGAATGACAGTTAATGTCGACGGTGCACGTTAAGCAGCAGCGCTCACAAAATGATAGGCAACAAAACCGGCAATCCATACCGCATGAAGAAGCAATTAAAACGTTGTAGTAAATTCACTCATGTAAACAGACAAGGGTAAAGGAATTAGACTACACGAACCCATCGACGCAAGATCAAGAAGCCAGTAGCTGAACTATATAACCAGCCATGCTACTCAAACATCTCAACGAAATGACCAATCTGAAGAAGTAGTATACGAGTTGTTAAAATGCATACTAAGGTAAGTCAAAGTAATTGAGCGCAAGCTTAGTTGAAATAAATAAGTAGCGGGTGGGACAGAACCCGACAATAAGAAAAGACAAATCTTCAGAATCGACATTTCATCGTTCTCACATTGTTGGGTCTCAAAAAAAAAATTCATGAGATCCAACTAAAAACGAGATTGTCCGAAACCGACAGATCTGTCGGTTTGCCTACATTATAGGGGGTGGCAACCTTCAACAACTAGCATTTGCACAAAGGATACGAAGAGAGACTCTACGAATACAAACATGAGTTAAGATGTTTAGTGTAGCGACACATTTTCAGCGCCTACCAACCTACAGATATTTGTTTTATGTATCCAAAGACACTGTGCCGCTTACTGAATTTTCCAACTGGCTGTAGCGAGCTATATCACGACGAAGTGTGCGTAACAGAATGGTGGCAACCAGCGCGGAGAGGAACAGGACAAGCACGACCGAATTGAGGATGGACAACCACTGAATGTTGCTTTGGGGCATCGACTCCAAAATGTAATCCCACCTGGAGGCCCATTTGATATCACTTGGCTGATGAAAAATGCAAACAGAAATGAGTGAAGAGCTACCTGGAACACCGGAGAAAATCAGATTAACAAACGGGTGAACGCAAATACAAACTACCGCGAGTTCTGCAAAATTCGTGTTTATCATTAACAAGTAAGATAACAGATTATGATTGTGCGCAATCAGACACATTTTCACGCCTATCTACTTCGGCCATTCATCAAATGTCGATTGAGAGTTCCTACAAAACCACAATTGCTGTCCGACGGTTGCAACCACTTGGTCGAAAAAACGTTTTGCTGAACTCATCACAGTTGACGCTCACCTCAAATTTCACACTGTAGGAATAGGTGATGGACATCTCTGAATTGAAATTGGCTGGCAAAAGAAGTGGCTGCGTCGATTTACAATCCAATTTGTCAGCAGGATGTGCAATGCTGTTCAGAATGACAGAGAATAACGGTTAGCAAAAGGACTACGAAATAAACGTAAGTAAACATTACACCGGGCTAAGTTGCTGAACGCTAATGTAAGAAAAGTTTCCATCGGGTTTCTCCAGGACAGTCTTTTTTCTCCTTTTTGGAAAAAATGCCGTTAGCAATGAAGGTCACATCAAAAACACTACAACATCCCCACGTCTGAGCTACCTTAACCATCGGGCCTCAATATTGTTCATGTGATACGCTGCCCCACACAAGCAATGCCGTGTGAACAACTATTAAAAACAGGCAACTGCCGAAGCGGACCAGTCAAGTGAGATGACTGGGGAACATAATCGAATGGGAACGATGAATCTGAATCGGTGAGGTGCATGTGAAAAGACAGTCGCCAGAATATACTTCACATCATGAAGGTGTTAAAGGTCAAACGGAATGACGAATCGTGTATAAAGACAACCGAGAAACTTGGAGCAAATGATTTTAAACTCAGAGTAAAAAAATCGCAAACTTCATGTATGGAATATGGCGCGAACACCAACACTTAGTGACTGTGATAAAGCAAACAATATGGTAAAATGGAAATATACGGTCACCAAACGGACTGTAGTTTGCGATCACGATAACCAGCTTTTGTCACATAACTGACACGGTGCATGTGCAATGTTCAAATAACGGGTCTCTTAATGTGTATGGCGTCGTTAGGATCATGTGAAAGCCATGATTAAGTTAAACCAAACGTACTCTGGCGTTCCAATACTTGTCTATCAGCGATGCGGTTCAACGGATCTATCCTCATTCGATATGTTGTGTCAAATTTTACAATAAAGGCGGTTGTAACTAGTCAAATACCGCCAACAATGTGTAGTTTGAGGCAATTGTCATTGAACTTCATACGTTGTGATCTCTAACCTTATTGAATGAAAAAAGTAGGCTTGGTTATTGTTGTCATTATAAAAGTGTCTACGAGATTTGAACTCAACGTTATTCGCATACGGACTGAGTTCGTAAAAAAGTTGGGAAACTTAATCAAGAAAATGTAAAGGATAAACGATGGGCGAATGGTAAACTCACCTACGCGGTTCGACAACCACACCAACAAGACGGATCATACCTTCTTCACTCCATGAGTCTTTAACTGGGTGATAGTAGATGGTGAAATGAGCATGATTAAACAAATATGCCTCCGTTCTTGTCCGTGTCTGAAAAGAGAACCAGTCGAATGTAACCACCGAGATACATTGTTTATAATCCTTTATACATACGAACAGTGGTACCAGTGACAACAATAGCAATGAGAATGGTAATAATAATAATAATGCGAACAATAGTAATCACAATGGCATTGGTATTCATCCCGACAAATCGTAATGGCAGTTCCCGTCACGTAGCCCGGCAAAGTGCTAACGCATGTGCACTCAGGGCAGTGAGATCTTGATCTAGACTCAATCCTGAGAAAGCATGCGAGGTGGGTCAGAATAAAAGATACAGACAACAAACACTACGATCTCGACTGTTTGGAAAGTCTGACAATACTCAGTCTACGTGTTAGTAGGCAAACTGCAAAGCAGCGGTCCAAACCTTGCGGCACAGAGGTAAAGAATACACGTCCTAAGAACCCCGCTGACGGTCAGAAACGAAAATGCGGTGACATCCGATTACAGGGGAACTGATAGTGCAACAAGTACAGTGAAAGTGCAACCCAAGGTAGATGGGCGTCTACACCCACTAGCATAGCAACCAGAAAGGGTATGAGTATTGGAAAATACAAAGAGACGGGTTTTTATATCGAACAGTTAGGGGGGGCAGTAGCAAACCAGTTTGTTGAGGCGGTAGCAATCAATCGAGTGAAGCCGATCTCGTGTGTTCAGAAACAACTGCTCGTAAACTTGACCCTTCCATAGACTTACTGACCTTTCCTAAACCACCGATTGACTATCCGCCCTGTCCCCTTAACTGCTCGATATAAAAACCCGTTTCATGTCATTGTAAATTTGGTACTGACGAGTCAATACGAAATGCTTGCATCTACAAGTTTTCGTGTTCTAACGGTATTGTTCAAACTTCTGAAGGGAATGAACTGTTACAAAGAAAAAGTGCACACGTTCAACTGCGCCCACAACGGTTGGAGCAAGCAAAGCCAAAAAAACATTAAGAGTTTCGATTAAATAGGAAGTATGGGTTGAGCAAATCACGATTTTGCCTGAGAGACTGACGTCAGTGACAATGTAAATAGGAGAACTCTCAACTCACAAACGCGCCGCAAAGACTGTTGGATAGATCTCGTGTTTCACCGTAACAGCCCAGAGGGATGGAGGCGGAACAGTAGCGTTTGGTTCCTTCATTTTTCAAGCAAACGGTAACAGGAAGGTTATCCATAACCCTTTATGAAAAAAATAAGGCAATAAGCAGCAGAGAAATTCGAATAAGTAGGCGGAATTTTCGGGGGGAAAAAACATTCAATCAAGCGTAAAAAGTACTTCCAATCGTTTGAATAATCGCCACTATATAGAGTATCTATTATTACGCACCTAGAGGTCACTAGGTGGCCCAAATCACGGAAGTCAATTGAAATACCCCTCAAAAGTTTCTGTGCCCTTCCAGTCAGTCTAACGCATTAACTGCATTGTTCATCCACTGTTTCAACGGGACTTGATAATACTATCAAGGTCCATAACCTTTCAGCCTCTGAGTAGCAATAAAAATACACTCAGAAATATGCTCCGATATCTTCCGGGAAATTTACGAACGAACCTCTTTCTGATGCTGTTCATAGACTCATCTCGCCGCATACCACATTCAGCTACCAGATGTTGCGGTTATAAAGCAGATCTTGAAGCAAATGGCAGAACGCGAGATAGTAGTGTGAATGAGAACAACACGCTGCGTCTTCAGGTACATAAAACGCTTAGATAAGTAAATGAATGCGCCTTACAACGCGAAAGCGTGAGAATCGGCGACAATGTTGAGTTGGCCGTTGCTGTTTTGTTGAGTTCGGGAAGCCCCCATGAAACAACCGACGACTTCGCTGATAGGAAGAACATCAAGTTGTCAGTGCGGCGCACTGTTAACGAGATAAATCAATACTATGAAGGGCACGTTGTTGATATCACCATAAAAGTCAAAAGTTCATTAGTTACAGGTACTGCTAAAACAGAATAAACTACCGAGTGATTATTCCACTAACCGCTGTTTGACAGATACGGCTATTTAATGCACAGTCGTCTCCCCCTGAACGTATCAACCAGGAAATAAAGACGGGTCGGATACCGTTACCTATTTTAGGAGGAAAAATGTGCCCCCACACAGCAGTGTATACCGGGTAAACCTCGGAAGGAAAGTTCTTATGAATACAATATGAATTATCTGCAAATCGGGCATTTTCCTTGTCAAGTGGGAATCCGCGTTCACCATCGACTAGTATGGTGGTGAAATGTAATTACTTGCTAAAACAAAAATGTGACTTACATACAGTCCACTTGGTCTCACAGTTTGAAAAATGAGCCCATTAATGAGACGTGGTGCAAGTAAGTAAACGGTGTCAGATAATCGATGCCAACTAGTCAGTTTCCATAAAGCGAACAATCGGTCAGATCAGCAGCGCGCCTATCAGCCAGCTTGAGAAGCGAGACCACTATGTTACCGTACATAAACAAATACTGACTCCATAGAGTAGTAATAACTAGACGATCACCCTGTCGGTTGTATCTGGCTGACACCGACTCATCCCTCGCCCCCCTTCAGAATTAGCTCACAGACTGTAACTTTTAGTCTCTTACCGAAGTCCTAGGAGTAAGATAGCTGGTTCCGATGGTAAAATTGCGAAAACCCCATCGGCTTTGTTCCTCAGGCGAACCGAACACGATAATTCCTGTAGTCCTCAGTTCATTGTCTCTAACACCTTCACCCTTGAACGCATATAAAACTAGTACTAGCGCAAGAGATATTGCAGACAGAAGTCTGCTCCGTTGAGGATAACAAAATCCAGAATTGCAGCCTACCGACTAAAATCTGGCTTTCTACCAAACGCCGGCTATATACAACAGATGAATACCTGGACATAGTCGATGATCAGATTACATTCTAGGAAGCCACGTTGGCGAACTTTACGGACTCATTTAACTACCTTTATGAAATGTGGCTTAAAAAATGAATCCATATACCCATACCATTCTACCGTAGTTACCTACTCTCTGTCAATCATAACAACGGTTGTAGTAGGAATGACTGTACAAAAAAGTGGCTATTTCATTACGAACGGTTCGCAGTCCCCAAAGTTGCGTTAGCCAGAAACACGAAAACTAAAGCCGACCGGCTGAGTGATGCTAGGTTTCATTAAGGTAGGAGCTTAGGGCTAACGGCGAGACCTATCAGTCATAGGTGCACTGAAAACGCTGAATACAAACACTATGGTATCCTACAAGTTAATTTGGCATGTTGCATTTTGTGTACTACACAATGTGCTGGTAACTAAAACAACTAAAGAACAAATTATCTGCATTAGATCATCTGACAAACAAACCATCAAAGGTCAAATTAAAGTAACAACAGCAGATAAGCAAATAGGGATGAGGCAGCTGAGCTAACCAAAGACTCAGCGCAAGCTAATCAGTGTAGTGTATTCACAAAATAGCCGAGAGGGGGCAGTTCAGAGGAATTTACTACTCACCAGTGGTGCGCGTATTGCAGAATTATGGCATTTCGAAGAAATTCGTAGCCATTATCTGACAGCTTTTGATATGTTTTCGTACATAACTTTTGACAATCAACCATTTTCTCGGGGACAATCTGAGTGGAGAAAAACGAAGAAAAAAGCACCTCATTGAGTGGCTGGATATTTAAACATTGAGTCACATCGGTCAAGTTGAAAACCCAGGCTTCAAGTTTTGTGGACTTGTCTGCTACTATGTAGCTTAATACTACGTCACGTGAGACTGAATGGTATTATCAACAACTCGAACTAGTAGCTACGCTCATTTGACTGGCAGTTAGTGGTGTTATCGCTGAGTTATTCCAGATAGTTCAGCTGAACAAGCCAGAAACAGCAGATGCTAGCGAACACAAGTATGATTAACGAGCAATTCATGAGCTGGTTGATATAAAGTGAACATATCGTCATAGACATCCGTACATCAGTGGTTCTCAGATGTTTAACTATAGTACAACTATGAAGAAATAAACAAACCGTTATCAGAGAGAGAAAACGGAACAGAGAAAGGAACCCAAACAACAACAATCACGCCAATGAGCCCGATTTGCTGTCGTCTCGTCTGTAATCCCCAGTCATCGAATTTGTGGATCCCGAAGTTCCTAGCCAGGGAGACGAATCCGACTTTGATAAACGACGTCATTTTTTCTACGCTACGTCACCTGTCCACCTCAAAACTTACGCCAGTCGGCCACAATATCGACAAAAAGAGTTCAGTGTGGCGGATGACTAGGTATCATCCTTAGTACGTGGCCTGACCATCTAGGTCTGTGTAAAAGTAAGGACAACAAAAGAACTCCCTTAGCAGTTACTGTCAAGTATCTGCCTTTTAACCTCTTCGTTTCATACTCCCTGATGCCACCCGATGCGATCCATCGGACACAGACATCGGTGGTCAAATACCTGGAGAAGGTTTACGTCTCCTACCCCGAACGGTCAAGTTTCGCACCCACAAAGCAATGCAGCCCTCATTGTCACTTTATATACGCGACTATTAAGCCTCAGAGAAATGTCTACCTGTAGTCAGGTGTCCTGGGTTAGCAAACATCGCCTTAGGCTTAGAGATATATGTTTCTATTTCATTTCCTACACCTATACGCCACTGATGCAGCTTCCCAAGTACAAAAACCGGTGAAAAACTCCCACAGTTTCGTTATAACATTAAGTCTACGTAATCAGAAGTAATTTACACCTTGAGGCTGTAAATCGCATTCCGAAATGTTTCGCAGTGGGTTAAATGGCACCTCCCATTGTTTGTGCCGCTTGAAAGTTGCCAAACAACGCCTTGTCATCAACAATGATCGAAAACAGTTAGTCTTTTACAACGTAGCAAGTTCACGTTGGCACCCTTTGAGAAGGATGGAGCGTTGTCCATTAATTCGTTTATCACAGAACTTTAAAAAAATGGTGAAAGTTGACAACCCTGACGTATGACACCTCTGGTGTTGAAACCGTCATACTCATCGTAAACTCTGATCTCAGCCGAAGTTTGGAAATAAAGCGCCGAAATTGCGTTCATACACTTGATAAGTGCACTCCTACGTCTAAGCGACTCTAAACGTGTAGATCAATTCACTGAGCCAAACACACTTGTGTAGTCGAGAGACGCTCCTATTGTTGACCGGTGACTTACATGACGCCGCACCAGGATCCATTCAGGACGAAGCTCTGTCTATCCTTTCCTAACCCGTGAACCATCCTGCAACACGCCAAAGTACCTGCTTCATGAATGGCCTGTGAGATTTGAGTTCAACAGCTATGACGATCTTCGGGGTGAGAACTACTAAGGCAGCTTTCTAGGCTAGTTTGGTACTTATGCTTTACTGTGTCTCAACAGCCACCCGCCATAATCAGTGGGGGGCGTTGCCCAACAAGAGTAAAAAACGGAACGACAACGTACCAACATATAATCTGAATCCAATTGTGTGCTCCAGTAAGAACGACAGTTCTGAAGGAAGCCTCGTCACTCATAACTAACAGCTGTGATCTATATGGGACCAGACCTGATTTGGGGGTGGGCACCAAGTATAAAAATGACGTGCACGATGTCCAAGGCTAGTGCTGGCTAAAAATGGTTTATGCTCAGCACAGCTACAACAATCACCCGCCATCATCTAAGCGAGGTGGTACTCCAAACTTGCCACCCAAAAGAGAAAGCCTTATCAAGGCTGCTGACCTGGGGGGTTCATATCTCCGGCCAGAATGATTATATCAGGGCCATATGTCAAGCGAAGGAGAGCGGCCAGATTCGAGTGAAAGGCGCCCTTGCCACGGACGCCATTACAATCAATTGGAGCATAAACAGACAGGACACGAAAAGATTTCCGAAGATTTTGCGTCTAGTGAGCAGCACATCCACGTGATTACTGTTTTCGATTCCAAACAAACTTTCCAGCAGGACTCCTTTGAAGAAGTATTGTGGGCCACCTCCTCCTCAGACAGAACTTTCATTGCTCATGTGTTTACTAAACAAGGGTTTACAAAAACCGTCCATGTGTTTGAGACGACAGTGTTGACCGCTGCGTCATCCACACCCCAAGTACGACCGAATCGTACCTAAACATTCAGCCATGTTTTCTGGAGTAGTGCTTACGTTGCCCGAGTGTCTCGAGAAGGGACGGTTATCGTTATGATGAAATAAGTTTGCTGTAACCAACCATGGCGTGAAGTAAGTTGTTTACTGAAGCATGTACAAATACGCAAGCGTAGCTGATAGGCATGATGCTCTGAAGTCGCCAGCTTATAAACACGGGATTTACAACCGTGTTAAACAACCAACTTCGATAGCAAGAACAACGGCAGTCGCGTCAATCGAGTTCGAATCCACGACCGTACAGTTGGCATTACTGAACAACCACAACCACGTGTTGTGCTCGTTCATCGTCACACCAATGTAACTCGCACGATCAACTGGAAAAAATCAGCGATGAGCGGGGAAAAGTTGGTCAGTAAACTTAGTATCTAAAAAATAGTGAATGAGATGGGCAGGTTCTTGTCCACAGGACTATTGTAATTGACGGCACGAAATGAAACAACAAAAAGCGAGTAAATAGCACGTGAATGGCTCATCTAGCAGCTCACCTCATAGTCTGATGGTAATAAACGTTCTCCAAAAACGACTTGACCGAGATTTTCAACTGGTGAATCTTCATTAGAGGTTGGGCAGAAGTCGAACCTAAAGCACGTAAGATCATTTACAAAAACTGATGATGACCTGTTGCGGAAGCTGCACAATTTGCCACAGACCGCAAGTATAACAATATGAAATCCAACACATTCCAAAAGTGTCAGTGACCGCTCCGACGAAAAACACATAACTATACAGGTTGGGAACACGTTGGTGGGGTGAATGGCCAACTGCCTGACTCAGAAGTGAACAAAGGTAGGCTGGGTAGATGATGTTCTATAGAAACTTGTTTAACTGTCCGCTTATTTCCAAATCATTAACAACAGGTCACTGTACCTCCCGACAGATAGTTGGTTAATACCCGTAAGCATAGGAATTGTGGTATTATTGGGTAGGGCCGCAGCAACACTGAACGAATATCCCGACCGAATGTGCACAACACACGAATTACGGTAAGGCAAGATAACAGAGAAAACAAAGACAGCGGGCTATTTAGCGCATGTATTGTCCTGAACCTCCGACCTGACAAGACCAGCAGGAATGCGGCCATACTTATATGTGAGATTGTGATTATCGCGTGAAGACGGGAACAATTGTTCAGATGGACGTGAAACCCGCATCCGAACGCCATCTGAAACGTCAAGTCTGACTTTAGAATTCTGTTCTCCANCAATCATTCGCAGAGTAAGCAAGAACAGCAAGTGCAAACTAAGCATTTGGTGCAACGAATATGCAGAGAGAATAACCGAATGGAGCCGCGTAAAAGACAGTGTTGATCTAAACCTGAATTTATAACGACCTGAGTGGAACAGAGCGAACACAACTGGATTTGATACACGGAAGACCCATGGGTGTAATCAGCGGCACCAATGTGGCCAAAGGGAAAAGTGAACCTAGCACACTTTAACAGGCCGGAAGAAGCGAATCACCAGAAACAAAGTTCGAAATTAGGTGATACCGAATGAGTTGCACAGAGTAAACAAATCGTAAACGTGAAAGATCTCAGATTTATGTGCAGGACTGCTGAAAAATGACGTGTTCATCCGTCGACAGTTCAGACGTGTATGGTCTCCCACATGACTCGAGGACAATCGGCGCAGGCACTCATTACAACATCGAAAAAGTATGTAGCACTTATCTTGGTTCCATCAAGCTGAAAACAGTCTTTTTTCTTGCAGTTTACTTGCGGATAAAAATCGTTCAGAAAGCAACTACCGGCTTGTCCTGACCGTTGAATTCGCTCTGCGATTTCTCAATTGTTGGAAAACGTTTGCATAAGGGCGAAAACACTTTTTGATGAGCTCTACTTCCTGTGATATCGAAATAGAAGTAGCCTACTTCTACCAGCTGATTCCCTTTGAAATCGAACAGACCGTCTATTCGCCACCAAAGTATAGATAGAACAACAGGGTGTCCACAGCCCAGGAATGAATAGCTCCTAGGCTGAGACGTGATGGCCTATTTAACACACAGTTGACCTGCGCTATGCGCACTTGAAGGGAGGAGGCAATGCATACCTACGAAGCGGTTTTTTCGCCGTAACGCCATTGATTTTGCGGTTTCTACCACTCACTCATTATGAAAAAACGGGTACCAAAACAGCCCCCCATCAAAACATGAGACGATTTCGGTCAGTCAAATAGAACTATACTCTGGGGCGCACTACAGCAGTATAGTCGGTAAAACAGTTAGGTGGTTTCAATTCGAGGTACATGAATAACCACTGAGAATTCACTATATGCCTGTATCAAATTTTTGAACTACGATCGTGTGAAAATCCGACCCGACCCAACCCAACTCACCTAAATGTTCACCCCGCTGCATTCAACCTCCCCTGTTTCTGGATGTTAATTGGACCTTGACCTAGACGATTTTTGTTTTGTCACGTAAATTTGATGGTTGAGCGAATAGCCAATTGTCGGTCATTGTACTTTATTTGAGTGGTGCGTGCACCCCCTTTTTGGAGCTCAGCTCATCCCCATTGTTTTGAACCTGTTAACTGCTCGGAAGAGCTCTTTTGAGTATGAATGTCTTATTACGTGATTATAGTTCATATTTAGCCCG
>QNGE01002534.1:63207-110999 GCA_008508345.1 Paragonimus westermani | reverse complement strand
GCGAGGTTTTAGATTTGATAAGGTCCTGGCTCTGTATGAACTTTTTCGCAATCGCCTCGCTATGGAATTTGAATAATAGCTGGCGGCAGAACTTTTGTGTCTTCTTTCAAAGGCGGATGCAGTTACATTATGTTTGATCTATTCCGGTAACCTTCAAGAGTATCTCTTCAATGCTTTTTAGATGCAGCTTATCTGGCACATTCAAGACGACGGCATTGTTTGAGCAACGCATCCGTTTTGTGATTTCTGTTACCAATGTGTTGATGAACATACTAGCGCTCCGAATGTTGTTCATCTTGGGACTTTCGGGCAATTTGAAAATGTATGACAAAGAGACCAGATTCTCTTTTAGGGAATCAAGTGCAATATGACTTGTCCTTAATCGGGCGAGCTCTGCTTCTAGCCCAGAAACCTTAACAAGTAAATCCGCCAATACACTATCTACAGGAACAGAGCAGTTTTTAGTCTAAGGGGTGGCAACCACCGGGTTATCTCCGTCCCCTTTAACGGCAGTAACTTCAGGAGATCCTACATAAGTTCTAGACCTAGAACCTATACCTATAAGACGATGAACATCGACTTCAGAGCCCGATATTGTGGCTTTGGCACCTGTGGATCTCGTATGACGAGTGATTTTGGTCACCATGTTTCGTAAATATAATTATATTTTCGGGTAGACTTGGACGTAAGTGGAATGTGACAGATTATATAGAACAATGTTATCACCGGTTAAAATTACAAGACATTTCAAACAAATATTCACGCACTAATCACTTGCCCCTTTCGAAACACGCACCAAGATAATTTATTTGGAAGGCTCGTGACAACTTACGATAATGATTTCCATGTCCTTCTCGACAAGAAGTGTCTGAAACAGGCATCGGTCAAGGCATTACACCGTATTCAGGGGGCTGTCAGCGTGCATGTCTCTAAGCTCACCAACAATGAAGTTCAGTCTGTACGATGAAAGGATCGTTGGTATTGCTTGCCGCGCGCTAATTTTGGCTCCGTCAGAAAACAACAGTGATGACGAGACGCCCAAAAGCGGGGAGTAGTTGATATATGACAAAAATAGAGGCGGACCAGGAAATGATCCTCAGGGTACTCTGTTGAGGCCAAACCCAAATGTATGCACCTTTCACACGCAGCCCTGCACGGACGATTGGTGAGATATTTCTCAGGCCACCATAACAAGAAGGCTTGCCGGTTGAAAAGCATGGTCCATGCAACGGTAGGGTCAGGGTGCAGGATCTCAATGCCATTACCTTAATCAGCCGCTTTGATACATTGGTGAGTGGTTATCAGTAGATTTGTGGCACACGAACGGTTCTTGCGGAATCCGTGCTCACGTTAAAGGAGAAATCATGATAGGTGAGGTATTTCTAATGCTAGTCATATATGAGCGCCTTTAACATTTTCCAGGCACTTCATAACGGGACGACTGGTCTGTAACCACTGGAACGACCACACCACCAACCTTGAAAACCGGCGTCGTGCTCGCGAGTTTCTAATTACCGCGTACTGTTTCCTGCAAATGAAACTGCGTAAACAGCAGGCTAATTCGGTCAACAAGCTGTTCAGTTGCTCCGTGCAGGGCGTTAACAACTGTGCCGTAGGGGCCAGGAGAGCCGTCCTCAAGGCACCTTGCCTTAGCCACACCGCCGTGGAGGTGGTACACGCAATGTATGTGTCAACAATTTCAGTGTTAAAAAGAACTCAGGGAGCCGAAGATGACCACACAGGAGTGTCGCTGTAAAACTCAGAGAGGACAACGGCCACTTCGTTATCAGATCTAGTAAGGCTCGATGAACATCTGACTCGTGAAATCCTAGCTTCCGCCTCAAGAGCTATCGTTATAAATCAGACGAAGCTGTTTGGATCCGCTGCTAAGCTTTCACCGGAACGCTGTTCATATTGAAGACGGTTGTCCAGAATTAGCAGTGTGAATCCAATAGGCTTCTCACCGAAAAAGCCACCAAGGTGAAGAGAGTGAAGTTCACCCAAGACTGCGCTGACAAGAAACCACGTAGTTTCTCCACCTCTATTTCACAAGATTTTCTGCCATTGCTTACCAATATACAGATCGGGTTCGTTCTGCAAGGGTAGAATTAATCGGGGTGGTGCGAGTGATTCCAAGGTCATCAGTTAGTAACGCTTTGCTGGTGAGAACATAGTATAACTGCGACAAGGTGCGACCAGCACGCCATCCAGTATAACCGAAAATGTGATCCGTGAAACCCGAAGTCACAACTGTGTGAGAATGTCATACAGACAAAATTGTCTGTGCTCGCCTGTGCGAAAACTGGAAATTTAATTTCCGGTAGTTTGAAGCCATCCATAAAGAGGTTGTGAAAAAATTATACGGCGGGTAAAAGCTTCAGCTCAGATAATCAATGTTTATTTCGGAATTGACAGGCGGAGAACGACAGAGTGCTCTTACTATCCAACAGACAAGGCCATTCTGGCCGATCGAGCACCACATAATTTAAGGAATCACAGCAATTAAGGAATTGATGTGAAGGAAGGCCCGAGGGGCGATGTCGATGTGGAGAGCTGATTGCTTTCTTTATGAGCGCGCAGAAGTACACATCCGTTAAGAATAGCTCAGTATCCAGATGGCAAGTGATGGGTCGCGATTTTGTTGAAGCAGTGGCCAGATGCTTTGCGTAATAACAAAGCTCACGAGGCCGCGTTAACTCACCAAGCTGAACGGATTTGTGTTCGTGAGCATCACATCTAGCAATAAATTACTTTAACTAATGTAGTTCGTTCACAATGGAACCACGGTCGAGGTCGCCGACCCCACAGGGGCGGGTCGCAGTACAGCTTTCGAAGTCATTACGTCTTCAACAGGAACACAAAGCGACTGGTACGTGTGTGGTGGCTGGCTTTTAATAAACTCCGCTCAATCTTGGAACGACTGAGATCAAACGAGACCTCGCTGGAAACAAGGCGACGCCGATAATAGAAGCGCTCCATTATGCGCAATGTCACCTCCTGCGAGGTGCCAGTCATTTTCACGAGTTGCGGATGAGTTTTGCCTGGCTCGCGTTTGGGAGAAAGGTGTGGCGGCTACTTTGTAATTGGACATTATCATGTCCGTGTACATCTAGAAGGGATCGCCAGGGCTCCTGCCGTGCCCCAGGTGGTCACAAAGCGAACTGGGAACATCCTTAATAACAGCATAGCAAACTCGATCAGTCGCCTCATATTCCTCGCCAAAAACACTCACATCTGTCGTTCAGCGCATGGAATATCCGAATACACCCGAACCGAGAGTCGTCCGCAGTTTACGTTGCCGTTGAGAGAGCATCTCCCGTCAAATTAGATGTCGAGTGTATTGTCCTTATTAACCTGAATTTCTCAGAATGTGTTGAGTCCAGTTTCATGACCATAGATAATGGTTTCTGGAATTGTTGTGAACAGGAGAATGATCCGTCACACATCCCGCCTATTCTACTTTGTACCTCGTTCGGGAAGCAAAATCAAGAAAATCCGTTCCATCTTCTTACTTGGTTTCATTTTAGATAGCTTGTAATGAGGACTACCTCATGTTATGCTGTTCTGAAAATTCACTATCGTAACGGCATGTGGTCTGTTGCAATTTTGTTTTGCCGCGCATTAATGCTTCTCCAACTGGTGGACAGGAACTGTCTGTATAGCGTTATCAAGAGGATGACCACCCGCAATCCAAAGACCGAAGTTCAGTGCTCAAACCGCCACCTCCGATTAATGGTTTATCCCCGGGTCTAACATAAGTGAACGGGAATTTGACGTGATTTTACGCCGCTAGTGTCTCTGTTGTACCAGCACACTAGTGTCGTTGACGCGTATTCTACATGCTGAGCAGATCATGTGATGTTACTATTTGTGAACACTGAAAGTTATGTGCATCGTCACCTGTAACGGACTGTTTTGAAATATTGCAATTTAGGTGCCCACGGTGGCACACAATTCCGCATAATGCCTAGTACATCAATTGCCAAGGCGACGCCCGACCATGCACAAGAAGCTGTAGGGATGTATTATCCGGACGCCCAACATTCACTTTGTTCGCGACAAAATCCGAGGTCTCGGCAATCAATTAGGCGCACTGCTGGCGACGACCTTCATATCTGAAATTTTCGGGTACGTCAGCATATGTGGCACTCTTCCAAGGCGGGACTG
This sequence comes from Paragonimus westermani, assembly GCA_008508345.1. NCBI lineage: Eukaryota > Metazoa > Platyhelminthes > Trematoda > Plagiorchiida > Troglotrematidae > Paragonimus > Paragonimus westermani. The sequence goes on along the minus strand of QNGE01002534.1, from coordinate 106,832 downwards.
AATCTAGAAGTGACTCCGTCTTCATTTGGGAAAGTTGTTGATTTTGACGTCCTAGGTGACCTCAAGGGCCTGCTTCGTTTTCGGTAGAGAAGGGTTACCCATTTTTGCCCGACAGTGGAGTGCCAAAGATTGTCCCGCCAGCAGCAACAACTCGGCAGAGCATGAGTGGAGGAGTGTTTCATTCAGGGGACATTCGTAGAAAGAATTCGACGGCCACAAATTCGGTGTGAGCTTTTCCCTTGATCCGCTCAAAGTTTAGCTGAGGGTGGGGGTCTGGCCGAGCCACCCAACGTGTCTGGCTTGGAAGTAAACGTTTCAAGTGTGACTCAAAACGTCCCTGATAACCCACCACGAGGTTATATGGCCAACGTATGACTTAACAGATGAGGCATACCATATGTAGTAGAATTTCCGAGAGAAGGATGACAAACAATAGGCGACCCGATCATCAGAATTGTTTCACTGGTGACACGCACTGACACTTGAAAACCTGGGGTCCATTAACGCTAAGAAGTACAAATTTTTCAACAAACTTTGCGCACGTTAAACGTGTACTCCGTCTGATTCTAGGTAGTTGCTCCTCCCATGTATATAAATGGCGTGTGTGATGTTAATAAACACGGCGAGCCCCTTCTGTTTGCTGTCGATATCAAAATCTTCCACACAATCCGCTAGCCCAGTGATATTGCGTTCTGCTTACGGAATATACGACGGGAACTAGCGCCATTACAAGTACGGCGCAAAACACGCTTGATGGATTTCTCAGTGAACAAATTGAACAGCGTTACTTATGGTTGTCAATTAGCCAAATATCTGCAGTGATCGCGCATAACCCAGCGTGCTTCTCACATATGCGTCAAGAAATATATTATTGATTACTAATTATAAAAGTTCTGCTTCACTGGGTGCCATTCCCATCAGACATCTGGGAATATGGTATTCAGACTCGTTTAATTTTTTCGAGCAAGCGTATTTTCACTCGACAAAAAGGCTTTATCAAAAGGACTTTCAGTCTACCGACTGCGGGGCTGATGCCTTACGAAATGTGTGCTCGACCTCAACTTGAGTGCTGCACATTCATTTACTGCCATCTAAGCAGGTCTGATAAGCTTGTGTTAGAAAACATCCAAGGATCATTTACCAAAAGTTTACCGGGATATTCTTATTTATTCACCTATAGACAACGTCGTCAAAACCTTGGTATCGATCCACTTTGGTTACGAAGACTAAAGTTGAACCTTACACCTCTTTATAAACCCACATTCAGACGCCATCAACACAGCATTAGCGGTTCACTCACAACACAGTTCCCCATACGGTCTAAGAAATAAAGTTTCCACTTTACCAGCCCAGCTAGCTCGAAAGAAGGCTGCGCGCACACTCCTTTAGTGTAAAATACTCTCATATTTGTAATATACTCCGAATGAAATCAGAGCAAGTAAAACTAAACGGCGTTTTAAAAATGGTCTGGACAGTTATCTGAGACTATCAAGCACAGTATTAATGCTCACCTAAATTCCTTCCGTGATCCCTTTGCGGACAACATGCAGGTAGATATGACCAATCTATCTCAATCTTACCCTTTTTTATTGCGTCACACCCCGTTCAAACCTCCCCTCCCCAGTCCACCTCGCATACCCCCATTGCCCCAATTCACCTTACTGACACTTTTCCAAAATTTTCTGTCATGGACTCAGACGCAGGGGATATTCCATTAGTTATCGATGCGCTTACCGTAACCGCCTCAGACCAAGGGACGTTACCAAAGTCTCTGAATCACAAAGACCCTTCTGCTTCGGACATTTTCAAAGGTCTAAAAATGACGTCGAATAAGGAAAATGCAATAAGTTTATTGCTTTTGAATGCACGCTCACTGGTCAATAAGATGCAGATTTTTAGATCCTTCGTCTTCTTATATAATCCTTGCATTATTCTGGTCACTGAAGCTTGGTGTACCCTTGAGACTTCAAACACACAACTAAATGTTATAGGTTATCATATGTTCCGAAAAAATCGGGATGCAGGACGTGGCGGTGGATGTTTAATTTACTTGAGGGAGCAGTATTCTGCAACTATACTCGATGAGCCGTGTCTTGATAGAATTGATGACTCATTGTGGCTATCAGTGGCAACTGAATCCCGTGAACTACTCTTAGGATGTGTCTACAGACCACCTAACGCCTCTCAGGACGCCATGACCAATCTTATCAATGGACTGAATTATGTATCAACATTGCCCACGCAGTACAAAATAATTGGTGGAGATTTCAATATGCCCAATATTTCTTGGACCTCCTTCACAGCCCCCGCAAATCAAGCAGAGTTTCTTGCATGTATCCAAGTAAATGGTTGGCGCCAACATGTCTTAGAACCTACCAGACTAGACCACACTTTAGATCTCATTTTTACAACAGGTATCTCCTCTGCTAAAGTATCCGTCCTAGAACGGTTCCCAGGAAGTGATCACAACGTGGTCAACCTCATGTTTGACCTAAAAGCTGTAATAGCATCGAACATAGTAAGTTATCGCCAGATAAAATTAATCGACTGGAATACGTTCGCCACTCTGTTGAGGTCATTGGTGTGGGACACATTCTTTCTGACCTCTGACCCTAGTATAGCAACCGAAGTATTTACAGAACACTTCAGATTTTGTATGAACATTTTAGCCCCGGAAAAATCGAAACGCCGTAGAGTGTGTGGTAAAAACTGGACCCTCACTCCAAAAGAGGAACGTAAGCTCCAAAATCTGAAATCACGATATCGAAAAACACAAGACTTCTCCCTTATTATTCAAATGCACAAAATGTTTGACACGATAGAAACTAGGACCAAAATGCTCCATCAGAATGAAGAAAAACGTGCATTGAACAGCAAAGAGAAAAGCTTTGAGTTGATGCAGTTATTGAAACGCAGAAACTGTACAAGAGACCCTATTATCTCAGTAGTTACATTACAGAACAAAACTACCGTAGATGATCCCGTAACAATCTGCGAAGCCTTCAATTCGTATTTTGCTGCTTCCTTCAACATTGAGGAAAATGTATTGCCCTCACCTCTCCCTGTAAAAACAAACACGTTCCTAAGCCACGTTACTGTTGATGCAGTAAAAATCCGCTCTCAGTTAGCTACTATCAAACCCTCTTACCTACCTGGTCCAGAGGGTATACACCCTGTTGCTCTCAAACACGGAGGGGATGACATCCCTTTCCTTTTGCTTAATATTTATACACTTTCTCTATCGTTAGGTTCCTTCCCACTCCAATGGAAAAATTCTATAATTCAGCCCCGTTACAAAGGTGGCTCACGACAGAACATCAACAATTATCGTCCCATTAACCATACTTCAATTTGTTCCAGAGTATTGGAAAGGATAATAAAATGTCGCATGGTTGAATTCTTATTATCACAAAAGCTTATAAACCTATCCCAGCATGGGTTCCTCAGCAAACGTTCGTGCATGACGTGTCAGCTGGAATTCTTTGATCATGTTACAATATCTGCTGATTCAGGGAATGCAGTTGTTATCATACTCCTGGATATGCAAAAAGCTTTTGATCGTGTGCCTCATAAGCGCCTTCTGATCAAAATGGCATCTTTCGGTATACGTGACCCATTACTCAGCTGGTTTGCTTCATACCTTGTGGACCGCACACAAACAGTGAAAATAGGAGATAACAGCTCAACGCCCAGACCAGTCACCAGCGGAGTGATTCAAGGAAGCGTCCTGGGACCGTTGCTCTTTCTTATGTATATAGATGATATATGTGAAGTTATCAAACATGGCAAACTATTCCTATTCGCTGATGACATCAAACTTGTCTATACTTTTCCTACTGGCGATCTCAATTCTTCTTTAGGAAATATACGGGAAGACATCATGTCATTAGAGTCTTGGTGTCAAACCTGGCTGATGAAATTCTCAGCCAATAAATCCACCATTGTCACACACGGTTGTCATATACCAGAGGACTTTATAAAGCTGGATGGTCATGCTATTCCAACTGCCAACTCAGTCCGCGACCTAGGTATACGTTACTCAAACTCATTCAATTTTGCTGAACACATTTCTTTCCTAGTAGCTAAAACTAAGCGAACGATTGGATACATCAGGCACTCATTCTTTTTTCCTGCAGCTCGACTGCACCTTTATAAGCTGTGCGTACGACCCCAGCTTGAGTACTGCACGTTCATATATAGTCACTTGCGCAAGTCTGATAGGCTAGCTCTGGAAAGTCTCCAACGTGCATTTACGAAAGGTTTAGTGGGTTATCCGCCTTCGTTGAACTACAGAGAACGATGCCAGACGCTTAAACTGGATCCTCTTTGGCTACGGCGTCTCAAGCTAAACCTTGCGCTCATGTATAATCTAGTTTATAGCAATAAATTTAAGGTAAAACTCGCGATTCGCCTTCAACATAGCTCAAAATACAACATCAGGAACAAAGAGTTCACTTTGGCAACTCTTAAATCCCGTAGAAAACTCCGTTCAAATTTTTTCCTAGTGAAATATACTTACATTTGGAACAAACTCCCACATGCAATTAGAACCAGTAAGAATATACATCAATTCAAACGAAGCCTAGAAACTTTCCTAACATTAAAGAACGTCATGTTGATCTTCAAACTCTGCCTGCCTGAAGACGATATCTTTCAAAACGGACCTAATAACATCTAACCATCAGATCTAATCTAATAATAACGGAGGGTGAATCTATACCACAGGATGTAACGCCACACACACTTCGAACCGATCAAAGCTATCAATTTAGCCATTTGAGAAATTCCTCATTTCGAAACTTATCATTTCTCCAGCAGGATAGATCTTGTACACAGCTTTGTCGAAAAATTGCAGCTGCATAACAAAACTACACCCAACATATGGCATCTTGAACATCCCCGTTAGTAGTAACCAAACCATCCTGGTACTCTTACTCCATACTCAACGATTATCAGCTCTGTATAGCTATTAACCACTACGCAATAGCTGTGCAAGTTAAAACGGTTTAGAGAATATATATAACTTAACCTGTTCGCCTCATATGATTACATATAAATACGTGCCTCTTCCTATTCTACAGACAACCTGATAATCTTTCCGTGTTGCTAAACATCTTCCCATTCTACACAACGGCCGGACATACTAAATCGATATCGGAATTCGGCTGTAGTCATATACTAGGATAATCTGTGAATTGGTCACTTTTCGCGTTATACGACAACAATTATTTGTTAGAGATATATATTTTACTAATTAGCACAAAATTGTAAATGTTATATAAAGGATTTAGCCAGAAAATGTCAGACTCCATCATTCGTCATACTTCACATGACCATTTTACGTTCTTCTGCTTATCACGTAATTTTGCCTTTCATTCTTGATTCAACGGTAAACTCCAATGCGAGACAACATTCCACAACGTTCGGAGAATCAAAATCCTGTACTGGTTGATTAATTTGTGAAATTCCATCGATTTGAGGAAATAACGGAGTCCAGTCCAGAAGATCGTCCAGTTCTCCGGAAAAATGGGTACCCACCTATCTTCCCTCATCTTTTCAAAAATTTCTACGTATTTTTCCGAAGACATCCATATCAACTAATGGCGAAATTCTTCGACTATTCATTTTCTCCATCCTGAAAAATCCTTTTTCTGGCATGACCTTGAACATAAGACCTACGTTAGCCTTGTAAAGCAACAATTGATGTAACAACTTAACATTTTTTATCGAATATTGAAAATCTTGAGAACTTTTGTTTCGGAAGCAAGTGAGCCACCTGCCTCTTCATAAATTAGAGTGTTCTTTCATTATTTTCTCCGTTTTATTACTCTATTTTCATAATTGGTGCCTTGTACAATTAACAATTATGTGTCCGTTATGCAGTTCACGTTGAAATGTGTGTACTGATCACGCTTATCCGAGCGTGTTTCTCACAAATGGGTTGAGAAATATACCATTATTATTATTAATTTCTGTCTTCAAACTTTGTTTGCCCCTGACGACGATTGTGAGTGTGATCCGGGAAGCATTCAGCTGTCAGTTGCGTATAGTGTAAATAACCGTCCTCGCTGTCAGACCCCCCTCAAAAATAGTTCACTTGAAACTGTTATTTGTGTCATTTACTTACACCCGTCCTAAAATATGATCTCCTGCACGCCCAGGAAACCGTTGTAAAATCAACATCACTTATTCATGTGTGTTTATCCATGTGTACGCATTATTCAGATTGCCGGAACATGTGAAAGTGGTGCTTATTGGTAAATCCAGCAGAATGACCTTATATGAGCTACACTCAGAACACACACAATTTATTGGACCTTCAGGCTCGTCGGATCAATATTCCGGTCGCCTGGACAAATCCCGATTTAATCGCGAAATACCATGACAACTAGTTGACAGAGTTACATATTTTACCAGTCGGTGCAAAAACATCATCACGTGAATTCTTCGACGAAAAATGGATAGATACACATTATTCGTCATATTAAATGTAATCACATCACATTTTCTCATTTAAAACGTTAGCCTGCGTCCTATTTTTAACCTCATAGCCACACTTCGTGCGGGCAAATTTGCGACGAGTGGTCGCGTAAAACAGTGCCTCGACCGAATAGTTCACGAAATCTTCAAGTTTCCGGCGGTTTCCAGCAGTCGTTGAAGTTCTGCGCTGGGGTCTGCACAATCGTTTGTTGGTATTTAGAATATTCTGCCCACCATTTCTTAAGCTCAATTATTTTAACGTATTCTGACGCTAGGTATACCTTACAATGCTGAAAAAGAAAATGCATTTGGACTTCAAAACGCAAGCCCACTGCTCTTAATCTGGCTGTCCGTAACACATGCGCAGCAAATGCGGGGCAGTATGGAGGCGCTGAAGAACAGCGTCCCTCTAATGTAGAGGTTCCGACAACAAACTCGTAAAGAGAAACAATAAACAATCATTGGCCAAATGCCTAGTAAGCTTGCGCACGACTTACAGAAACATAAGTTGAAACCGATCCGACAACACATCAGGACGCTCCGTTACATAGTTCAAATTAGATTCTTGCGTGTTCGTTGGTTGCGGCTGCACGCTACGAGACTGATTTTCTAGCGAGGCCTTGCACTACATGAAACATCGACTCACAAAAAACCTACAAACGGTAAATAACATAACGTCACATTTTTCAGGCTGAATTTGCGCAGCAAGTGAACCATGCCTCTTGCCGCTGCGTGAGTCAAAGTTCTGCAGTCTACAATCATCTTTCTTCTGATCACCCCTGTAGTGAGACCATCTACGGCGTCTCCAAAATCCTAAACTCTCTGTGACGTGGAAGTTGGCTTGCCAGGACCACCAGGCTGGTTCACATTACCTTGTAAATATGAATTCACTACAAACCACTAGCATCGAAGTCAATGTTTTGGCGTAGGTATCACAGTCTTACTGGTAGGTGTATAATGAATCCGCGCCATCTCTAACAGTGCAGGCTACATTCACTAGGATAATAGTGTTTTAGCTATTGCCGTTGAGAACGTCGCTCAACCAGTCTGAAGCTTGGTTGAATTCTGAAAGTTGACTGGAGTTTCCGTCGACATTCGTCCGCTCTGGCGGCTGCCGTGCGGTTGTGCTCAAGGTTCTCTCACGTCAAACTCCCTAGCGCCCTTAAATGTCGCGTTGAAATCCGCTTGTGAAAGGTAAGTATATCAATAAATAAAGTTTGTTCGCAGACTCACCGTCTTTTCACTGCGACTTCCGATTCACGTTGATATAAGGCTAGGGAAACCTTGATCGTACGAACTTAGGAACTAGCACCTCGATAACCCTTTTCATAGCAGATTTCACAAATGTAGTATTGTTTAATTGTTTGTCGTTTTGTATCACCAGCATTTATCGCGGGCTGAATCCCCACGGGCTCCACAACCACTCTACAATTTGCATATTCCTTCCTGGGGAAGTCATCTACAGCGATTCCTTCCACTATAAAAGTAAGTAATCCGGACCCGATCACCACCCATTACACAGCAAACAAGGTGGCTACATGTGTAAAAATCTTCATTGAAATGAAGTTGGGATTTCTTCAAGAAGCTTTCCACAAATATTCTTCCAAGATGAGCCAGTTGGATCGGCAGCGAACGGCGATTATCCCTTTCTCAGGCACTGAGATCGAACGTCGTTCCGAAGAGAAACCGGGCGTTTTGGTGTGCATCCTTATTCTTCAAATATTTTCCCAATTGTTGAGAGTGAAATTTGAAGCGAAGTACCTACAGTTCATTAATTATAAGTAAACAGTGCTGATGAGAAAATTGCAATGAATCGAATATGTACCCGAAGTGCTAAGATAATGATAGAAGAATTTTCCACCATTTTCACGGAGAAAACCCACTATTGGCATCAGCTCACTTTTCCAAGTCTTTTGAACGACTTCAATGTAATTTTCACAATAAACTAAGTCATCTCATAACTCGAGAGTGATTACACTCGCAAAATTTTGAAGATACCGCTCTTATGAACTTGTCACTGCACCTCAACTAGAAAACGAACATATGTGACAGTGTAAAGTGTAGGACAACCACTGCAGCTTCCTTGTCCACACGATATCAAGAATACTTCTCTTATTCTGCAGGATTTCTAGTAAATAATGTTAGAACGAACGTTGTTTATAGTAATCATTGAAAATGATATCATACGGCTGTTTCCACTTTTGGTGCATATGGAACGAAGTGAAAATATGGTATTATGACTCGCCCTATCGCCGAAAATCTTTCAAAGTTACTTCTGTTCACTTCACTGCACTGTTTTCAACTAGTTTGACGCCACCCGGCTTTCATACAAAACAGCACACGGAAACAAGTGAACTCAAGCCGTGTTCTGACCTCTGGAAGGTATATTCTTTAGCCAGACACTATATGATGTTTAGTACGCTTATTATTTGTCGCGATGTAGAAAAATATTCCAGCCAACATGAAAACTAACGAAGTCAATGATGGCAATCAGCACACACATCAAGCGCTCCAAGTACAAGTTTCTCATCACTTCCTACATGTGTTCTTTTCCAGTGTTTTTCATGATGAGTCGTCCAAAAGGAGCAGCCGTTAGTGTGGACGCGTGCTGCGTTCTCAGACGCTGATCACAGCATATATATATTGCGACAGGCATAGTGGCATACGTCTGTGATATCTTCTGTTCAAAAAGGTTGTCACCCCGGAGAATCTCTGGTGGGGTTGTTCAAACAGGGAATACGGGCAAGCGACAAATGGATGACTACCGGGAATGAAGCCTAACAACAGTGGCAATCCGCATGTGATAAATTAAATAACAGGCGTCCTTCACAGTTGCGAGTATTTCATTTGTGTCACGAAATTTCCTGTATGTGCGAGTTGAATTGCTGTTGATTACATAGAATTGTTGACCACGTTGTCTGCTTGGCAACTTACCGCAAGTTTTCGATTTTTTGCGTGGATGACTGAATTTTCGGGATCAACAACGTTAACCGGTTGGTTGATAGCCCAGTGTTCACAAAAAGCTATGGTGTGGGCGCCCCATGTACTACCTGGAAATCGCAAAGTTTTAAGTAGTCCAGTCCACGTAAATTCCCACCAGATCAGATACAGTCTCCACACATTGTACTATAGGTGAATGTTTCACGGTCTACCACTTGAAATGATCTTCCCTACTTCCGGAGCTGTTTTAGAAAGCGGAGGTCAAACAAACTACGTGTTCAGGAAACTAATCGAATTTTGCTATTGATTTTAGGTGTTACTGGCTCCAAAGTGCTGTAACAAATACTCCACTTCGAAATTTCTATATGGCAGACTCTAAAGCTCTGAGGACATTGTTAAGTGCAATCAACTTTCCATCGGACCGAGTAAACTCAACCTATCTTTATTTTTAAGCCAAGGTTCACAAAGCTGATGAAGCACAGGTTTTAAAAAACTATGGAATCCCCCCTCTCATGCACCGCTTCTGCGAAACATACATCACCTTCTTGATGTGCGTTCTCCTCTATTCTCCAAGCGAAAACTAACTGGTAGGCAGGAGGATCTTGAAAACCTTCGCTCTGCATGAGACAGGTGCAAACGGAAATTCCGTCAACACACCCAAAAGTCACAGCCACATTCCCACTGATAGCTTGCGAGAATAAGAATTTTCTCTTCAAGTACATGCGTCGCCAGAGAAAAGCTAAGCCTCCAGTGCTTCTGCGCCTTCTCGACGGGGAAACCTCCTCTAACCACTAAGAAGTTGCCGAGGTGTTCAGAGAATTCCATCCATCAGCCTACAATGTGGATCTGTCAAATTGACATCCAATTCCCCCTAGAAGAAACTTTCAATACGCACTCCTAACAGCCGGCTTCTCTGTGCCAGACGTTCAGCACCTTTTGTTTATGGTCAATGCATATGGTGCATGCGACCAGACGAGATCTATCCCCGTATCCTCTTAGGTTGGCGGTGCCCATTTTTACTCTGTCCAAGCAGGCACTTTGGATTGGCACTTTTCTGGAGGCATGGAGAAAGGCCAGTGTCACACCCATATTTAAGACAGGTAATTGTCACTCTGCTGCTAGTTACCGACTGAAAAGTCCTAGAAGCATCCCATGCAAGACAATGAAGCCACCGCAAAAACGCGCTATCCCTATGTATCTCTTCTAAAATCACCTTTACTCTCCAACTCAGCATAGATTTATTCCCGATCAGACATGTATAGCCAACATTTTGATCCTCATGGGTAGTCTGAGAGAGGCCAAATACAATGTTCATATCTCGGAAGCTCTCTTCTTCCATTTTGCCAAGGCCTTTGACCGCGTCCCGCACGGTTCTCTTGCATAACAACTAGCAGATGATGAGATCAAAGAATAGGTTATTTGCTGGATTAATCTCTTTCTTGGTAACAGGAATTTTAGATTATAACCGGTTCGACACATTTTACCTCCCTCACGGTCTTAGCAGGAGTTTCTCAAGGATCGGTACTTGGTCCACTGTTGTTTCTGGCATATGTCAGTAACACCCTGAGCTTATTTCTAGCAACGCCCTCCACTATATTGACGATTCAAAAATCTGGTATGCGTGTGACCCGGTGCATTGCAGATTGACCCTGACCGTGTTAATTGCTAATCAGGTGACGGGATTCTTCCTTCAAACCACAGCAAGCGTGCACATATATTGCTCGGAGGATACTCAGAGAACCTATTCGTGATACACAATGCACAAAGCGTAACAGATATCACGAAATTTGACCTTACAAGGGTCCGAAGGATTTGGCTGTCGTCTGGTTTTTTCTTATCTTATCACCACCAGATGACAGCCAAAAGAGGATCTGTGACTATAGGGATAATAAAAAGGGCCTTTCTTCGCACACGCAGGCATGCCTTTCAAACGTTTTATTGGGTCTGTATATGACCACTGCTCGAATATGCTAATCAAGTCGTTCACACCGAACTGAAGAAGGACATACTCGTCACTGAACGTGTACAGCGAATAGCCAACAAATTGTTCACTGGCTCGCAACACCTCTCATACGAATCTCGCCTCGAAATTCTTGATCGTTATCCACCTGAGCTTCGAAGACTGTGTGGCGACATAAGTCTTACACACTTTCTCTTTAGTACAAGACTCACGCAGCAAGTTTTTATCTCAGTAGGTGGTATACAGTCGAAGGAGTCACGACAAGAAACTCTGTAGGCTTCGACCCGGGACCTTCCCTATAGAGTTATCATCCGTTGGAACGACCTTCCACTGGAGGTTGTTAGCTGTTCTTCTGTGGACCGTTTCAAAGTGTTATGGGATTCCCACTCGCGTAATACATCGTTAGGTGAATGATTTACTCTGTTCCGTCAGGTTATTATCTTACTCTGTCCATGGTACTTTCAGTAAACCCCGAGCGATGCAACACCCCGTTTTCAATGGCTGCCTTTCAGGTCAGCAGAAGACCGCTGGGCATTGGAACTGATTAACTGACTGAATCCGGGTAATTTGGGCCTACAGCCTCTAACCAGTGTACAAATCGTTGAAATCGCTGAAATTTTGCAAGGGTCGTCGAGCTCTGTGACTTGAAGTGAACCAAGGTGATTGGTTGTGATTAGCTTTGTACTGTTAGCAAAGCCGGAATTCCGTGGCCTTGACACGCTTTTTTCATGCGTATTGTTCGGTTGAATGGGGATTTGCTGAAGAAAACGGTCAATGAAATCTTGAAAGTTTCAGAGCTGCAGGGTGTTCCTGTAAGGCAAATTACAGGTTTATTTATCTGAATATACAGTGGTCACGTTATCCAGAGTTAAACCGTATTTTAAAAGGCTTTCGACCAAACGAATTGACCGTTTTGTCAGGTCACACTGGAGTCGGAAAAACCACGTTTTTGTGCGAATACTCCCTGGATCTGGCCGAGCAAGGCGTCAGCACCATGTGGGGAAGTTTTGAAATGCCACTTAGAAAAATCTGCCGAACGATCCTTCATCAGTTTGCGGGGTGAGTTGCAATAGCTTCGCGTTTCACATAGTTGCGTGCAACTTAAACTGCACGAGCCCTTTGAATGACCGCTGCTTTGTGCATTCGCCAGAGTTTATCTCATGTGCACTTAATTAGACGTACTCCAACCGTTTGCAGAGTATACCTGATTCTTTGTATCTGCACTTGCAGTCGACAGTTGTGTAGACTAGCCACTTTCCTCCTTAAGAAGTTAAGTCCTGGTCCAAGTGTACGTATGAACAGGAACCTTCTGATATTTTGGGATCTGTAGGCGGTCTAAACAAACGGATTGTCAGCAACAGTGCGGAGAATGGGAGCGGAGTAGTCGTACGGCAATGGGGACTTTCATATTGTTGGCCGTTTCTTAACATTAGCTGGGTGCACTTCCCATACAACGGTTGTTCTGTGGGTGGTTTGATGAAACGAGATGTGCCTCAGCACAGCGTTTGTGTTGTACCACAACGCACAATAGGGAGACATCATCGCCATACGTAATTAGTCGGTGGGCAGTGTGATTGTTTTTCTGAGTAAGACTACATTTCAGTTAAATCACTTGCGGTTGTAACGCACCTGACGTTGTATCCCCGGAAAGCACACAGTCATCTGTCAGAGGAAAACGTGTAAATCGCTGTCTCTGCTGAGCTTGATGCTACGAGTGTTACTAAAATGATTTTGATGGGGCTGAGTGTCTGTCTTGTTGGTGACTAATGGGTGTTTCTTACTGGAACAGAGTAGGTACCGCTTTCTCACTCACATAGACTTGATCGCACACCAGACTCCAGAATTACTGCTGTCTGTATTGACCGCAATGCATGTGCGTGCACCAAATGGACTTCCATTCTTATCCACATACTAGCTTGTTGAATGCGGTGCTGTCACCCTGCAATTAATTGAGCATCACACAAAGCACTATCCGGCAAGCCAAACGAAATGTGTACTTTCAACTCGTAATAACTCTTAACCACTGGGTAATCCACCAGATTCCACAGAACATTTGCACTGTATCTTAGATGCAACCGGACAACCTGGGTGTTAATCAAACGACTGTGACTATGTGCTTGTATGCACCGATTTTGTCGTGTTCGATGTGAGGTAACAAACGTAATAGTCAACCCGCTTACCGCGCAAACGCATGGGCCAAAGTTACAATTTAAATAAATCCAATATGCATTGCTTATAAGTTGTAACAAACAAAACCCGAACACAGTATTCGTTAAACGACTCCTGTCGGACGTCTTTACAGATTTAACTGTTAATTGTGGTGGTGTTAGTTTCATATGTACTCTGCCTACGAATGCCTGAAACTATTATACGTTTCTACGAAATTGTTAGTGTGGCTAACTTTTGCTTGTAGGCGCATTTACTCCTGATTGCGCACAGCAGCAACCTCAACCAACTGTGCACAATCGCCACCGTTATTACAGGTCGGGCGAATTGTGTAGGTTGACGTCATTGCCCACGGTTAAACAGGCAACACAATAAATGAGCACGTGTTTACTCTGTTTTAGCCAAAAAGTTGACACAAAACGAAACAAGACAGTCACAACGTAACAGAAGCCCCATAAAAAGGTTGGGCCATTTGGTTCGCTTCACAAGCCAACCATCTTTCTCGAAATGCTGCTGGAAGGACAATTTTAAGCACCCCTGTTGTCATCTACTAGTTGCAGCCAAGGTTATTACGGTTTTTACGCATATCTTTTGTCGCTTAAATGTCTACCGGTAGGTCCTCAGTTAAATCGTTCGCACTGTCTAATATATATATATATATATTACACGATTAAAGCGACATAAAACTTCAAACGTAACAAAAATCTAGGCGAGATGTTGCAAGTTAAATAAGGAATAGTAGACAGAATAATGTTTGAAATACGGTGAGACATTAAAATGATGCACCTCGAGATTTTTCGAATGAGTACAATTCGCCATCTTGTACTATATCGTTAGCCAAATGTAGTCTTTTCTTCAGACACGTGGCAGAAAATCAGGATTACACTATTGAAGCATGCGCCAGTGCCTTTACACCATGAAACCGAACTACTTGCTGATCAAAAGTTTGTCTATTCCAGCCTAACCTACCGCTCGCAAGTAAAGCATGTCGTGCTAGGCGGTGAGTTAACTTTCTTGGCATGCGTTTAAGCCAACGAAGCTTGTGGGACCAAATCGTTATTCTCAGGAATCGAGGAAGTCCGTCCGTCCCGAAGGCAATGCGCAAACGTCGTCATTGCTGTTACGGTGTTCCCACCACACGCTTATACTGCTTCATCACAACGAGACTGGACCATGATGCGGTGTGACGGCTTACGCAACTCAGTGACCCATTGGGCTAAACTGAACAACAGAGTTACTCATGCCAGACAGGCTAATAGGTAGAGGTCTGACAAACCACAGTCTCTTGGTCCTCCAGGTTGAAAGCTTGAAGAAGGTTGGCATTTTTTCTCCAAAACATTTACCGGTTCTGTTATGCCGCCACCGACCCGCTGCCTTGCGATACACGCTTTTGACTGAAAGACTGGTTGAGAACCCTAATCGCTACCCTGTCCTGGCAGTATTCCAACCCACATACAACAATGAATAATTGCGACACCAGTATTTCCATACTGCATCGGCCATCTCACATTATAAACCGGATCGCTCTGTTTGCTGCATCCAACAGGATGGATGGGCGGAAACGCGCTACTGATGGCTCCTCTTCCACTGTCTTATCAAATTTAGCTCTCAGGCTCTTCCCGATTCCTATTTCTGGTAATTAATCCACAGGTCCCACAACAGATATAGGTAATCGTAGTAACATTGGGCCGGTAAGCTCCACCTCTTGCCATTTAGCTCCAGGCATCCCTCGTCCCTTGCTGAGACCTAGAATACGGATTACTACAGATGCTTTCAACGTTCGCACGCTGAAACAGGTAGATCAAAAGACCGCTCTCGTACGAACGTTAGACTCGTTGATTGCCGATGTCTAATGTATCTCAGAGACTAGAATCCAGGAGAGTGGTCACCGTATGGAACTAACAGCACCCTCACTGTCTACCCGATACTGGTTGCACACCGCGGGTGACTCCACGGCCCGCGTCACCGGTCCGGCTGGAGTCGGTGTAGTCCTCAGCACGACGGTCGCAGCCGCATTGGTAGATTGGATTCCTGTAAACCATAGACTGTGCCGTCTAACTGGCAGGTTCTGTCAAGATTAGCTCTAAACGTAAAACTTTCGGGAATCTTTTGCTTGTATCTGCTTATGCTCCTACTGACTGTAGTAACGTTGGCGCTAAGGATGCGTTATACTTGGATCTTGCCACTCCTTCGGTCCACGCGTGGCTCTGATATAGTCGTTCTGGCCGAAGATATGAATGCACAGGCCGGCTGCGTCGGTGAGGCCGTGTCTCGTTTAGGTGGCAGGTTTAGGATAGCATCACATCAGCCGGATAATGGCGGGCGGCTGTTACAGCTGTGCGCTGAGCATAAGCTATTTCTAGCCAGCTTTAGTTTTAAGCATCGTGCGTGTCATTAATATACTTGGCGCCCTCCCTCTCTGAGTCAGGCCTGGTCTCAGATAGACCACATAACGGTTATTTATAGGTGGCGAGGTTGCGTTCATCACTGTCGTTCTTGTTGGAGCACGTACTTGGATTCGGACCATGCGTTGTTACGTTGTCGTCTTGTTCTTACTTTTGCTTGGCATCGACCCCACTGACAGCGATGACTAGCTGTTGAGAAGCTGGCTTTACCGTCGGTAAAGCATAATTACCAAACCAGCTTAGAAACCTGCCTTAGTATTTCTCACTCCGAAGTTCTTAATAGCTGATGGACTCAAATCTGACAGTCCACTCGAGAAGCAGGTATTGTAGTATGCGGCACCGGCGTACATAGGTTGAACAGACATTGTATCTCGGGGAAATCCCTGGAGTTGGTAGAAGCGAGACATCACATAAGTCTAGAAAATATCCGTAGGAAGCTGAAACGTAGTCTAAAGTCTGATCGTGAGACTTCGTTAGTGGAAAGGGTTAAGGAAATGGAAACTGTTTTTGCTCTAGGGAACACTGGCAAACTCTTTAGGCCTATCCGTGCCGCTGGTCCCAAGTTACGGTCTGCTAGTGAAGCTGTCAGCGAGACACATGGTACGCTCATATGTAATAGGTCCAGACGGTTAGGGCGGTGGGAGAAACACTTCGAGAGTCAAGTTAGCTGGCTTCTTGTCATCACTGTGTTGCCGCTACCAACTTGTAATGTAGTGCCCTGGTCGGTAGACCTGGAACCACTCACTGAGACTGAAGTCCGCAGTTGCATTTCGGCGCCTAAACGTAATATGGCTGCCGGTCCAGATAATCTAGTGGCGACACTTTTCAGAGAAGGTGAGAAGGCGTCGGTAAAGACTCAGTTGCTTTAACTTGTATGGTCAAAGGAGAACATTTCTGCGTGCAGGGGTCACTCGATAAATGCTCATCTCTTCAAGAAGGACATCTAGGGTTCTTGTGAAAAACAGGGGAATTAGATTGGCCCCAGTCATTTTTCCCGTGGTGGCATCCAGTATAACTCGTCGACTTACTGAAGTTCGGGAGACAAACATTAGGGAATGACAGGCAGGGTTTCGCTCTGGACGAGATTGTATTGATCAAATTTTCACTTCGTCAAAGGTGCGTTCGGTTCGGTGGACCGGTCTATACTTTCAGAGTCGCTTAAACGCAAAGGTGTACCGATTAAGTATGTGAACATACTGTTGACTCCTTACTCCCGTACTTCAGCCCAAGTTAGGGTTTACGGTGAACTGTCTAACAGTTTCGGAACCGGAACCGGTGTACGTCAAGGTTGTTCACTTCGATCATTTTCGCTTAATTTCGCGATGGACGGTATAGTGGAGGATTGTCTCCGGTGGTTACAAGATGCCGATGTAAATCTCCTACCTTGTGGAAGACTGACTGGTCTTGGTTATGTTGATGGCAAGGTGTTTCTGTTTGACAACTTTCAATCAGCACAAACAACACTAACCGCTATCCCGCTTTCTGCTAAGTACTTAGGAATACGTTTTGCAGCTTCAAGCTGCAAAGTGGTTCTGCAAGATTGCTGTGATGACATAAATTTAATGTTAGATAATACAATCATTGAGGTTGTTGACCGGTTTATGTATCTGAGAAGCTGAATCAGTGGCGGTGGAAGTGTAGGAAATGAAATAGAGGCGTCTGTCCAAGGTTAAGACACTATTAGCTTATCTGGGATATACATGGCGACAGAGGGGTATTTCTCTGAAGCCAAAAAGTCGCGTATGTAAGGTAACGGTGAAAGCTGTATTACTTTACGGCAGCGAAACCTAGCCGCTCAGGGTGGAAGACGTGAACCGTCTTCAAGTATTTGATCACCTATGTCTGCGTTCGGTTGCTCGTATCAGCTGGTACCAACGTCTCAGCAACGTGGTGGTTAGGAAGCGAGTGTTTGGCGCCGATTGTCAAGCGAATTCTCTCGTTTCAATCCTTATGCTTGCAGACGTAGATGGTTTGGTCATGTATTGAAGATTCCAGCTAGTCGCCTGCCACACCGAGCACTGTTCGTTGACACTGTGGCCGACTGGTGCAAAGTGAGCTGATGCTGACCTGGTGTAGGGAAATGAAGTTGTTCGCGAAGGGGTTGGTCACTGTAAATCGGGTTCGTCTTCCGGGCTGGGGCTCTCGCGACTCACAGAATCGGTGGCTTGAAACGTTAGGTGAGATGGTGGCTAATCAGGCTCGGTGGCGTGAATGTTGTCGTTGTTTGGCTGAGCTGTCTGTGAAGTGAATGCACCTAATGACGCGGGACAGTAAAAGCCGTAAAGGAACTGTCTTGGTGATGACGCCTTACTCTCACTTGCAGCTCGGTTGTTTTTTTGCAAGGTGTAGGCACCTTGATTCTAAATGTTTGAATGTAGTTGCAGTTGTTAGGTCCCTTCCCATACCCCTCTTTTTTCGTTCTCTTCCTGTATGTGAACCGCTGATGTATTGCTGTCTATGGTGATTCATGTGTCTCCATGAACTTTCGGCGCGTTCCGCTCAGTAAGGTTGAATACTGTCACCTCTGACAGTAGGTTAACACGTTATGCCAAAGAAATGTTGCCTGACATCTTCACCATTGACGTGAGCTGAGAACTATCTCTTGCCTATTGTTAACTTCGAAAGAGAATTGGGTGATACTGAGTGAGGCGATATCGACTTTTCAAGAAGTCCCAGACATCTGGGAGCAAAACGATGACCTAAATGCCACTACTGCTGATTCGAACATTATAGTGTTTCGGGAGACCAAAGCGCATACTCCCACCAGAAGCCAAACAGTGGAAAAGTTTCCACGGCCTTATATGTCTGTCATCGACCTCTGTCCCAAGAAAGCTAATAATTGTTTCTCTTGCGATAAGTTACACTTACGATCAACTTGCCGATTTCCTAATGTTACATGCCATTTATGCGATGAGTCTGATCGTATTAAGGTGTGTAAAGGTTAAAAATTCCGCCTGCGTCAAGTTAAAGCGACAAATGCTATGGAGCTATCTGCTGCTGTTTATTCGTTGCAACTGGAAACCAAGGAAAAGCAGTTTATTCACAGATGTCTCAAGTTCAAGTCAGGATGTAAGTATGGATTTATTGTGGACACAGGAAGTAGCGAATTCATTATTCAAAAACCACAACTAGGTCACATGTCCCTTGGTGCTCAGCTGAGATCAACAACGATGGAAATACGTGGAATCACTGGTCATCAATTAGCTGTGCTAGATGAGACTGATATAATGGATATTGGCGATGATATTGAGCTGGTTTTAATACGTTTCTTGATGTCGGAAGGGATTGAAGGGGTTAGAAGCTTCGAGACAGCGCATCTGTGCTTCTTCACTAAGTGCTAATTACAAAGATGGTCCAGATGGAAAGTATCAAGCCCAGTTGGGCAACCTGATTGTTCAGTATTCACAACGTTCAGGATGGATGAAAGTAGGACTAACAAGACTGGAGGTGCAAGAAGGCCCGATTTTTCTAAAGCGCCGAATAATACCTTACGGGGTGAGAGAACTTGTGCATAATCTTTCAACAGATCGAAGGAAGGTGGTATGATCTCACAGGTTAACTCATCAATGCGGGCCGCAATAATCGTTTTGATTATGAAAGATGACAAATCACCTAGGATCTGCATGGACTGTAGATTACTGCTGGATCCAAGACTAAAAGGGTTCGAGGCGACAACTGAGGAGCCGGAGGATTTCGTGAAATTCCTTGCATGGTAGTAAAGTGTTTTCTAAAATTGGCCTGACAAACGCATACTTACAAATTCAGTTGGAGTACGACTCTGAGGCGATCATTATGATTAATACCTCTTGGAGATTATATCATTACAGCTTTTTCTGTTTTGATTACACGTATCAGTTGGTATATTCCAGGCGGAGGTTGATGGAGTAATTGCCGACTTACCAGGAGTAAGCGCTTATCAAGATGACGTGGTCATATGCACGGACAATGCAGAGGAGCATGATAAGAGGTTACTTTCACTTCTGGAAAGATTCAGGGATAAGAACATTGCCAAAAAGCCTTCTAAGTGCATGTTCCAAGTAGGGGAGTTGAGTTTTCCTGGTTTTACCATGTGACAAAAAATACAATTCGGACCCTGACCGGTACTAAGCTTTGATCACCAATACATCTCTGAGGCACCAAAATGAGCCAGTGTTGGTCCCATTTTCTGTCACCATTACATCACTAAGGTACCAAAATGAGCTGCTTTCAATAATGGGCTATTTGCAGTAGTATTCTCGTTTTATCCCGCACTTTTCGATGAAAACAATCATTATTTGCAGTTCAGTCAGTAGCGAGAATTAATGCAATTTGTAATTAAAGGGCCAGTGTTGGCTCCATTTTCTGTCTAAAGTTCCCACGCTGATCACAGATGCATCTAGTGCTAGCACTGGTGCTGTGTTGGAACAGGAGGGATATCTGATCATGTGCATATCACGACTGTCGAATAAGGCAGAACAATGATATTCACAAACAAAAGGAGGCGTTAGCGGTATACTGGGATGTCAAATATTCGTTTGGTATCCGATTCAAAAGTATCATAGATTACCAAGCACCGCAGTATTCATTTGAATTCCGCGAGTCAACTTCCAATTCAGCAGTGGCAATGATACAGCGATGGAGTCTAGTTCCAGCATATGAGTGTGACATCATTCATCGTTCTGGTAAACAGATTCCTCAAGCGGATTTTTTATCACGGTATTCCAGTTTTTTAGCTGCTGAAGCTTGTTTGATTGCCTCGTCAGCCATTCCACTAAGTCGAAATGACTTGATCAAGACAACTAAAAATTATTCCAACACGGTGATTGCCGCGACGATCAATGACTGGCCGCCAATTAATAAGGAAAAACACCCAGTACTATTCCAGAACCGAGAGGAGTTCTCAATACAACCTGATGGTGTGCTGTGTCGGAGAGATCAGCTGGTCATTCCACCACCGCTACGAAAGGCGGCATTAGAAGACTTGTACAAAGGTCACCTGGGCATAGAGAAAATGAAATCCCTGGCTCGACAGATGTGTTGGTGGCCGGAGGTTAACTCGGATATCGAGAGCATTGCAATGAACTGCCACTCCTTCCCTCACAAAATGAAAGCCAGGCCAAAGAATTGGACACTTTGGCAGAACAGTTACCTACCATGGCAACGGGTGCATGCAGACTTTTCAGAACCACTTCTTGGTAAATATTACATTCTGGTGTTAGTTGATTTTTGTACACCGTGGGCAGAAGTATTTATTACAACCTCACCTTCTACGTCATTTACCATGCAGGCATTTGTAAATGTCTCATTCGTGAAGGCATTCCACAGGTCTTGGTGACGGACAACGAATCACTGTTTTGTTCTGCTGAAATGAAACAGTAGCTTGACAGTATCGGGTGTCGTCACTTGCGAATGGTGCCTCGGCATCCATATTCAAGTAGTGCCACAGAAAATCTGATGTAAACGCTCAAAAGTGCCGTGATTTCCACTAATCATAGAACGTTTACTGAATTGGATGTTTCTCGATAATTTTCTGCTTTAGTACATAAACGCAGCCCATTGCAAAACGAAGAAGAGTCTAGCAGTGCTATTTAAATCGTGGCACACAAGAGCCTTACTTCAATGTATGGATTCAACATATGTGACATATTTTCGTAGAAACGATTTGCGACCTGCCAAAGGATTGATCACTCGCCAGCTGGTAGAAATTACTGACCTGCATGATGCCTCGATTCATCGGAGACACACTGACCAAATTCGGTTCCGAAGCACTGAAAACGTAGCAGTGGAGAAAGCAGAATATCCTGTACTGGAATAGTTCGAGGCGCCGAGAAGGTCAGCACGATTGGCAAACGTGAATGCAGGAGCTTCTAGAAGGGGGGAAGGTTGTGGTGAAAATCTGCTCGATTCACTGCCTATCCAAACACAGACACAAAAGGTCTAACAAGGGACCAATCTAAACGTCGCGTTAAAGATACTACATCAGGATTGGACGAACAGTCCTAATATTACCCTTTTTGTTATTAGCTAATTTCTTTGTTCTGTACTGTACTAATTAACTGGCAATTTGTGACTTTGTGTGTGTCAATACGATCAGCCAATGACAGGCTGTGATTTCTTGTTTGCTGTTTCACATCCATAAATTCGGCTTCTCATCTCATGAATGGTAACCACTTACTTCGACCTGCACGACTTGTTCTCCTTATTACTTGCGTGGAAGTTTTCAGTTTAAGTACAATTTCTAGGGCTATTCAAAGTCTCTCATTTCGAGGATTACACACGGCTTTTGGATTTTAATTTTCCACTTGCTTAAGGTAACCTCGTTGTGGACTCCGGACTTCAATAATTACGATCCACTTCGGATTTTCCTATAAAACTCACATTTGCTCTATAGACCTACATGCGATAAAGAACTGTTTGCGACTTTTGCATGTTTTTGATTTTGGTGACCCATCTGTCCAACGGTTAACAAAAGTGGGTTGTGTTGATTGGGTGATGTTACTCCGACTTTCCTTACACACCACATGTGATGTTAGGCAGTATACCACATCTTGCCGGATACTTTAGGGTGCACTGTGTAGCCCCAGAGTGTCAAATTCTGTAGCTACATAAACTCACTGTTTGATGATAAATTTATAGAAGTAATCAGGAGGCTTATTTGTTGGAGACCTGCACCATCGATGGCGTAGGTTTGAGAATGAAACAAGCCCGTGTATGTAAGGCCAAGACAACCATTCTGACTTGTCCCTTGCTACTGAGTGGTTCATCTAAAATCGAAAGGACTAGTGTATTATGTAATCAAGAAAGTTGGTTTACTCTACAATCGTAACACGTCAGTGCTTGGGTTTTGAGTGCAAATCATCTTCATATGTGTTCATCTGCGGATATCTACCTTCGACCGCACTCATCGCATGGCATCGATGATTTAGCTACGATGGAAGCGGATATTCCATAGCGAAAACTAAACGGCCCCCTCAGTGTGGTCTACAAATGCGCAGACTTCGGTAATTGCATGATGTAGTGAAAAGGTCGGCTAACTCTCTGTCATGTCGAAACTCCCTCGGTGATAGTTCAGTCAACCCGTGTAAGTTATGAGGTAGGAAAATGGAGACAATTGTGAGCAAGTATGTCACTGGGGCTCTCGTGCGTCACTCCGTCCGAGTAGTCGTGGTCCATTATCTGTGATTAAGGACAGTAGGGATCATGGTTAATTGGGTTAGGCTATGTAAAGACTTTTGTTGTTTCATTGATTGTTTTCGCACAAACGCCAGTTAGTTGATGGAAATAGCGTAAACCTCTTTAGAGGTTGCTTATGGACGCGTCTTTACTCCTACTTGCAAAGTGTGTGTTTGTTTCCAAAGCGTAAGCACCTTGGTTTTTGTTGTTTGAGTTTAAACATTGGGGTTTCGTGAACCATTTTCGTTCATGTGAATTTACAAAAGTTGGGCATCGCTCGGTAGCTATGATGACGATGGATGTACTACGGTCGTTTATTTTTACATCGTAGTACACCGGAATTAAAACACTGGCTGTGTGGCGTGTGTCAGTTGCCTGATTTCGTTTCAGCCCGAGTCTATGTGGGTACTATGGTCTTCAGCGTTTTTCAAAAAAAGCTTCTCACTATTCAACTCGTGGCGCTAACCGTGGTGGGGGTTACATTCACGTCATATTGTTGGTTAACTGAACAGTTTGTGAATATGATTTATCTTCCGTTGTTCTTCCCCCTTACCTCCCTAGGCTAATCTAATTTTTTAGTCGATTGTGTAGTTAATTTTTAGCCTTATATTTAGACACCCGGAAGTTGAAGCATCGGATCAAGCCTGTGTTTTACAACGCTGTCCCTGCCCTCCTGAGACAAACTAAGTATTTACTGTTGGACATCACTCATCTGAGCACAGCCTGGGTCTAACCGCCTCCAGAAGAAGTCACAAAACTACCTCTAGTTCCTCAGTTGAGCTTATCTGTGCCACTCGCTGGTTCGTTTTCAAACCGTCTTTGTCCAAGTCGTCAACCAACACCGCGCGAACTAGGCTGTGACTCGTAAGGGGTAGAGTGGCTTTGAAAGTCTCACGTGCACCAGACAACCTGACTCTCAGACTGGTCACAAATTTACGGGTATGCACATCAAACTCACTTGATGAGTAAAATGACGTAATCAGGAATATATCAAAAACGAAGGGGTGATATGTACATCTTTTGAACGCCTTATCTGGCTACAGATGGTAGGACGCAACGCGATGAATCATGTTTACGCGGTTTCTTTTGAACTATCTGATCGGCTCCTCTGATAGGAACACCAGTAGCCGCCTGTCTGCACCCACGCTTAAACTCAGTGGTTTTGTTTGAACCGACTGATAGTCTACTGGGTACATCCTAATAAGATTGGTTCTTCAACAAGGAGTCTGTTGCTTTATCGGCCCATTGACAGAAAATCAGTGGACGGACGGTTATTGACATTTCTCCATATCTTCCTCGTTCATGTGGAAATCCGCTGATTCGAACGTTTCACGACTTTATTTGATGTGCCACACTCGAAGTTATGAACCCACCGTTCCCAGACTCAAAATCCGGTGCATGGCTAGGACTGGTGTACGTGGGTCACGTTCATGACTGATACTGCCTTACATAATGCAATTGTTTGATTATTGTAGTCGCAACTCGAAACAATCTTTTGAGTGTGCCCACTACTCAAATAATATGGGAGTAGACTGGGGATATGTGTGAACGCTCCGTGTAGAGAGAGGCGTGGTAAGAGGGGGGATGCGTCGAAGTTAGACATATCGACGGGGACCACAAATAAATTACCCCTTTACCCAACAAAAACTGAGAACTGGTTCAACATTCAATGGCTAAATGATGGCAAAAAGCATATTATTGTTAGGGACGTTTTATTTTATAGGCTGCGGTCTTATGTACGATTTCTAGTTTGGCGTACATTTAATGATGTGGGAATACTTCCATTGGTCCTCTTCAAGAGCTACACGTTATGGATACACACATGCAGACATTAGTGGCATGTATCTGATAGTCATTCTTTGTATAGTAGTAAGTTATTGGACGGAAAAGCAAGGTTTGGCATCACATTTCAGATTGTATTGCTTTCTTTTGAATGAATGGACTATTGGGATGTCTGGTTATTGAGAATAAACCAGGTTAACTTAATTTGGATAAAAAATCACCTGATTGCTCTTCGATTAACAATGTTTTTTAGTGAATCGCTTAGTCCTTCGGCTCCTCACCGGGTTGTTCAGTGGGCCTCAATGTTCAGTGAGACGGTGCCCATGTGCTTCATGGACTGTCATGGATCCCAGTCCGAGAGTGAAATTTTCAAGGTAACTGCAATATACCTACTGTTGTTACTCGTTTATATATTATCAATCTGGACAATCACGTAGTTGTCTCCGGCCATATAACGACGAACTGGCAATAACATAACGATAACGCTGTCAACTATAAATCTTATTAGACTGGATTTGAATGTTATGGTCTTGGCTTAAATGGTTTAAGAGTATCTGTTACACATATGCTCGCAAATGCTCATGTACATCGGTCAATGGATGAGGTACCGTTATTATTTCTTGGACTTCCCTCCTTATTACAATAATTTCACGTGGTTAATGCAAAAGCGTTTATGCTCGCTGTCTTCTCATAGCAGGTATATTATTTGCGTTTACCAAAGACCGGCGTTTGACTGGCTATTGTTTACCCACACTTGTGAGCCAAGATGTCCCGATTTAAACTGTTTAGGTGATAACACATGAATCATCACATGAACATGTATGAAAAATGAGGTGGGTGTGTCAATTGACTAAATTTCTTCCAACTGGAACAACAACAATTTAACGAACACTGGCGTCCAACAAATTAGAATGGCCACGGGAGTGGTCTTATTACTCTCTGACAAGTCTCCAGTTTTCTCTTGAAGAAGTGCTCACATTCAGCTGCGGTTTCTGTGACCAGTTAGTTCACGTCGATGGAAAAAACTCGATTCTAGTTTTACTTCTAAATGAGAAAGACTTCCGTACCAGACGTCGTCTGCTCCCATTTGGTCAAATGTAATTCTAAAACACTAAGTATTACGAAGCACGTCCACAAGTTGTAGCTTGCTTGGTTTAAATACTGATAAGCGTACTTAAAACGTCTGTGGGTTTGTATTGCTTCCTTTTCAGCCGAAACATTGCAAATTGAGCTACATTAACGGAAAGTTTTTAAATTACCGGTTCCCCTCTAAGCGGTACATTTGATGTTGCTGTTCACTGTCCATTTGCGGCTTAAATATTCATATGGCATTACACTACTTCCGAGTAGTATAAACGAGATATCTAAATGCTTTTATGTGAAGATGGACGCCGGTGAATCTAACTTTATTTATATGTCGAACCCAAGTAGCTACTGCAAATAAATAAGAGGGAACATTCAGTTGAAGATGTTCAAATAGACAGTACTTCGTAGAAGTCTCTGGAGTGCGAATAATAATTTCTGAACACAATGTTAGCCTGAGTCAGCCTGAATCTTGATTGCTTCTGTGTTACGTGAGGGACGCGGACTAGTTTGGCGCATAAAATTCCTGGAAGAGATATCTGTTTTATGTTTATTCCGTCCGATTTGTCTAACGCTTGTCCTTGGTTATTATTGTTTATTACAGATGGTTCCACTAGAAATGCACTCACTAGTTTCGTTCTTTTTCCCGCTCTGATCGAAGGTACCAAAGACACCACTTGTTCTTCTTTTAACCAGTAGTGGTTATAACGTTTATTCGTTTTTTTTGGAACATTTTTTTTCGCCTTCAATCTGCAAGTACCAACCTGTTCATCAGTTTGTTTGCGTTGAGTTTTCACTACCAACTTGGTGAGTCCGCTCCAGGTCTCACCCGAAACGCATTACCGACGCTAGCAACAATTGGTGGCTATTCGGTAACGGTTGCACCTAGCCATCTTTGTCTAACAATGTTTGATTACTTATTCACATCCACACATTTTGAGTTTTCCAACGATGAGCTTGTTCTAACTGAACTTGGTTTACTTTATGTGTAAACCGAGGAGTGACCCACCGTACTTATGTGGAAGTAGGATCCATGTGCCTCTGGCATATACTCATGTTCCTTGTCATGACTAAATAGTCAAGTTATCTCTCTTACTTTTTGTCTTCTGTTGTAGGCTATGGATGAGGGCGTTAAACAACTGGGCGTAGAGCACATTGTAATTGACAATCTGCAATTTGTATTAGGGACCTCGGGTAACTATTTCGAGGAAAGATTTCAACGCCAAGACCGCTTTGTCCAAAAACTACGTACTTTTGCCAACGAACGAAAGGTGCATTTGACCGTTGTGGTCCATCCGCGTAAAGTTCGAAACGTTCAATTTTTGTCAGCTCTGCATTCATTCTGTTAGGAAGATATGGATAAACGACTCACCATATCTAGTTTGTATGGCGGTGGCAAGATTTCGCAAGAAGCTGACAATGTGTTACTCATTCAGACTGAAACTGATACAGCCTATCCGAAGAAGTATGTCCAAGTGAGTGCATTTTTTCCTCAGCCCGTCTGCTTGCTTACAGCAGTTGTGACTAATTCATAGGCGTTTCGATGGTGTCTGTAAATTAGTTGGTTGCCGGAAGCCTTTTTAGCTGTTTGGCAGATTGTTGGAGACGACGACTGAGTTTTTATCCCACAGTTGTTGGTCGTGTGGATCTTATTTTGTCTAGCCTCTTCCTACTGTTTTCATTGGGGCATTTATATGATCGTCTCAACGTAACTCACCATAAGGTCGGGGATTTACTATCAATTTATTAACTCAAGAAACGATGGTTGGCACTTTCCCTCTCGTTGCTTCCGTAATCCATTCACTTGCCAGCACTGGTACAGTGCATTTATTATCCAAACTGAAGTTTATGCATGGTTTTTCTGTCAAATAAATGACGAACGAGCAAACCCTTCGTGATACCCCATGAAAACCGATTGACTGAACTAGTGACCTACCGGTTACCTTCGTGTTCGTCCCGACAGTTTCATTTCCGCCATTGGGTTTCCAATCGTTGGATCCATCTACACGGTAGTCGACTCAAATGTTACTGCGTCCCACTTAAACTTCGTTCGTTTTGCAACTGGAGCTGACTGTCAAATTGCATTCTTTTTTTCCAGAACCCAGTATGATGAACGGATGCTGACTTTTTACCTTGTGGTTCCGTTTTCATATTCGGTTAAACAGTATTAACCGGGGCCGTTGTCTATATACTAACTAATAAAATTGTTGTGTGGCCCGGTTGTGCTAGTACTGAAGAGGAACTCCACGCTAAAATCATGATTATTAATCGTCAACTTTACAGTTGTGGATCACTTGTTAGTCTAGGTATGGTCGTTTCGAATGTATCTAGCCTCAGTGTGAAGTGGTTTCTCGCGGGATGGTCATCTCATTGTGGTGTAAACCCTAGAGACAATCTAACTTTTGGCTACCTCTAGTGAGCCACAGTGAATTAAACAATTCATAATTGAATCTTTGTCGTATTTGATCTTTTCTTGGCCTGAGCATTTTATGATATCCAGTCACTTTGTGAACATATTGTATTGTCAGCTCGCTCGTGGTGCTAGAAAGATGGGCGTGTTTCTCTCACTCTGCCCATTCACATGACACGTGGTACGAATATAGTACGGTTGATGCAAATTTGCGGTTCTGAAATAAAGCAGTCAGCAACGGCAGAGGGTTTTGATTGATACAAATTGAATATCACTCGCAACTGTTTTTGGCCTCCACACTCACATAGGAAATTTTCAGCCAACCTGTTTCGAAAAGTCTGTGAATTCGATCATTTGCGCGTGATGGTCAACTTATTCAAACAACCAAACTTTTTTGAAGTGCATGTTACAACCACGATAGGTCCAATGTCACCATGAATTGTTTTTTATCTCTGAGTTGTGGGTGGTAACTAGCAGTCAGTTAGGGTTCCATAACTTTCAGCAGTCGATCTGTTTTGCCACATGTATCTGACAATTGTTTGGTGGGTGCAGTGTTGTGACTGGCATCACTCTTGTCTTGTGGTTCTCGTTCTCACGGACTTCTTAATCGTGTTACTCTCACTGTTCGTTCGTTGTGGCAACTTGTGTTGGTGCTACTTTGTGCACATAGCTTGTGATTGATTTAATCTTTGTTCGTTTGACCCAAAACCTGCTTAGTTGCCTGGTTCCTGTGATTGTGTGCATCCTCCAAAATCTCAGAGGCTGTAACTTCGTGAACTTACTTAACGTGTCAATCGACACTGTAGTTTCCCAGAACTGGAAAATTTTCGAAAGTAGTTCATGGCCTGTTTATCTGCGTAAAATTTCTTGCTGTTTAAATTCCAAAATGGAATTCTGTTTATCACTTCCTGAATGAGTTTGATTGCACCCTTTACTTTACTCACGCCAGTTCTCCTCGTTGATCATATATATGTTGTCTTGGTTTATTTGATGTAATCAAGGTGTAACGTGATGCACCTGTTCGCGTTCATTTCCGTCATTTTATCTTCAATCTTTGTCGCATATCTTAGAACTGCCGTCCTACGGAGTTCTTCTACTTGCTTATTCAATTAAGTGTTCAACTGGGCCAAAACATGTGGATTGAATAGCCCTTACTCGTCTAATCAGTGTTATGGTTACGGCATGTGCATCTATATGTTCGCTTATATACGAAATGTTTTTTCTTCTGAATCATAATCTGGGACTGACACGATGTTGCGACGATCACATCATAGCACTCAACGTCATAGCCACATCGAGTGGACTTCGTCGGACAGTTGCTTTCCTTCGAACTGAACATATGGCTCGAATGCTTAAACTGCGGAGTGTAGTTAACATTCTCGACTCATCCATACTGTGCACAGTTGTATGTTTGTGACCTAGTAACGGTTTATCAGCACTAATGCTTATCTCTCTGCTTCACCACTGTTGAGAATTTTGCCGTCGCACTTAAACCTACTCCAGTTCATGGCGATATGGTGATCTGGAGCCGTGTTAGATAGCATTCATCACGTGGGGTCTAATCGGCCTCCCATTGCACTGAACTAGTTGAGTGTTTGAACTTGCCAGGTTTATCAGTTGAGCTTGGTTTCCACCTTTCATACTATAGTACGTTGACTGCCATTAAGTATACCGGACTGTAAGTTTCATACTCTTGTACTGCCCTAACCTAGACTGGAGCAAATGCTGTTTCCCCGGGGCTTGAATCCGCAACCGTGCGGCTGGCAGCGGGCGTCAGTACTGGGCTGCTGCGGATTGCCTGGATCAAGATACGTGTGTTTAAAACCAAGTTACCCTAGGATTGTTATTTATAACTCACCCCGATATAATTCAGGCCTGGTCACACCGGATTGTTGGTTTGAACCCCAACTGCCTTGAATGCTTCCTTCACTGTCTGAGAAGCCTGTTATTTTGCATTCGCAGATGATCCAGCTCGATTTTACTCCGCTAACTGCATTTCTTTACTGACGTTTGCAGTTTCACGCGCTTGTTGATTCCACTAGCTCTTCCTGCTGCTGTTTTTCTTGCTCACTTCATGGAATAATATGCACTCTGATTTGATTTCAGAGCTGCTGATATGCGTTTGTCTGCTCGTGTGAGTGCTTGTGGACTAACACGTCCTTTCAACAGCTAAGTTCTAAAATGCTCGTAACACCGTTGTTTGATTCATCCCACGCTTTTCTGTTGGACCACTATCCTCTAATTTTACTCACGTTTACAGGTGATCTCCGTGAGCTTATCCGCAAACTGTGGGTTGCCTTTGTATATATCTATGTTTGGCAGATCACGCGAGGTCACTGTTTTTTCAGTGACACTTCCTTTGTTCGAGGCGGTCTGGATGTACTTCGCCTTTACTTACGTCATCGATGTGAATAACTTAAGGTTCGACGAGCGTTTCGTGGGTTACGTTCCCTACCTCTTCTTCATCTCTGAATGTGATCCGTTTTGTGATCGTATGGAAGTTGTGCATCACTAGCAACCACGGGCAAATTTTGTCGATGTTCATGGCGTGATTGACATGGTCGTAAGCTTCATTACGAGTTTGTTGGTTTAGTCCCTGTTGAGATGTACTAGTGTGCAATTGCGTTTACTGTTTGCTTTCTTATCTGTAAAGATTCAAACATACATTTGTTTTAATGCACGGCAAACGTGCTTGGGTGCTGTTCTGTTCTTCGCGTGGTACTCCTCGTCTTTAAATCTTCACAAAGCTTGTCCCTATCATGAATGCAGCGCATTTTCTCTGAACATTTTCATTAAAAGTCCTTTTTTACCTGCCTCATGTGGGGAGGGGGGTAACTACGATGTTGAGAACGGCCGGTGGAATTCACAATCTGATTGGAGGCATCAAGCATGGATGTGGACTGATAATTGCGTGAATTTCCCAAACTAAGATGTAAATACCATGGATTTTTGGTCTCTGGAAGGCTGTTACTCGGCAGGTGAAAGTTGATAATAATCGTCACACGAGTTTGGCTGACAACAGAAGGTGAGGATAACTGATTAGCTAAAATTACCGCAAACTGTGACCATATAATGTGGCTGCTCAAAAAACTAATGTGATAGATCATCAAGTCGGAGACGTAGTCATTCCGCTATTGAATGGTTAGCTTTCACGCAACCGAGGGTGTAGTCAAAGCCCGTAATCAGCGTATCGCACACAGCCCGAAAAACCTAACCACCACCACAGATGGACGGGCGGAAAATGATAGACATGATTCTGTAACACCAGTCAAGCAGGCAGAATCGGACAGGAATGTACACGGCGTTTACATTGAAACTTGGATGCGTGGTGAGTTGGCATTACGGTTAACAAGTGCGGACATACAACTGGCGTCAGTCATGTGTACATTGGACAGTATTGATTTTGATTCATTGAACGACTGCACCACACTGTGTGTCTGCTCTGTTCACCAATGTGGACAAGTGAACGCAGTCGACCGGCTTGATGTATGAACAAAAGCGAAAACCATCTGTTGAGTGCTGTAGTCACTGAGGGACGCGAATATTCTGTTCCATTCATACCTTTCTTAGTTTATATGAGCGTTCACTCTACGATAAAACTATATGGCTACTCCATCCTGTTTCACCATACTCCTCTCTAACAACTCGACAGCAGTCGTTGTTCGCAACATGAAAAAAAGCTTCATGCTAAATTTCGCCTGAATAGCCTATATAGAAAGTTAATTGTGCACAATCATGAAAATTGGACGTGACAGAATCGGACGGCTTCCACTTGCGGTGTAGTTTTGCAACTGGACAATCTTCCGACGAGTGTTTGTGGTACTTTGCATTTCACACTCGCCACAAAGCAATCGTTAATTGGACCGTTTGGCCTTACTTCCGAACGTCCTTGTATGCTTGACGAGCCATTAAGCTCCATAGCCCTATTGTGAGATTGAGATCAAGACTGCAGATTGACCAGTACAAAACCTTAATTCCTCGATGAAGTAACTACGACATTACGGTGTGTCAGTGTATACATTTAAGCTTTGTAGTGTTGGCAAATTACAATTCGTTGTTAATTTGAGTAAATAAAGCTCAACCAAGAGCGCTCCACCGTATAGCTGCTACCTCATGGCCAGTTTGCTTACACCAAAGATCGAATTTGCTCCTTCATGTGTAGTCGGCAGTCATCTGTCATCCGCGTGTCGACTGTGAGACTTCCCTCCCTCAAGTGTTAGTCCATCAGCATGTCTGTGTTTCAGACCCATTCAGACTATTTTTCTCATCACTTAATCAGACGAGGTGCGATTGTTGAACCGGAGACACCTTACTTCTACCCTACACTAGGCACGGTCTGTTCAACGAGACGGTAGTGTAAATATGCAATACTGACGAGCTATAACAAGGGTGAAACTCTAGCACTGTATTTTTTCGAAAGAGGTTACCGGAGGAGTATATGGAGATCTGAAAGCTGTGAACACTTGTGAATGATTTTCAAGTCATATCATTCAAAATCCCCTAGTGCTTGTCAGTATTTGTGATTTTCCCGCATTCCCATCATTGAACTTTTATCACCCGTCGCACCGTCCTTGTGAAGACATTGTCGACCCGAGCTCTGAAGCACTTTTTGCTGTATTAGAAGCTGATCCTAATATTAATCGTTTCTATCGCTTCGTTACGGTTGTTCTTCGTCCTGTTCGGTTCACTTGCCCGACATCTTTTGACGTTTGCAGATGGCGCATAACTCTAGTGCTTTGGCAATTTTCCGTGTTATTGGCTGCATTCCTTGAAACGCTAGATTCTTCCAGATCGATCCCTGCACACTTCCTTGGCGTAATGTGGACAGAGCAAATGCGAAGTGAATTGCCGTCCAGCTTAGTCATATGCCAGTTGGTTTAAGCCTGAACAACTGACAATGCAGGCTGGCAACGGCATTGTGGACTAAGTGGCGGCACGCCTCATGTTCTAAGAGTATCTGATGCCTACGTGACCAGCTATCGTTGGAATATCACATTAGCTCGAATGGACCACACCAAACTGGAGCGGCCATACAATTTCATCGCATCTATGTTTAACCTTTCCGTGCGTTGTTCATGTTTCAATGAGGAAACCCTCCAAGAAGAATTCAACGCACAGCTTCCTAGATACATTTGATTGTTTGTTAAGAAGGGCTACTGCTGTCAACTCGTTTATTGCTGTGTAATTGCCATTCACTCGTGTCACGGTGTGCGTAAAAGCATACCAATCATTCAGGTGTAGGCAGTTGTGGTAGCTATCGCTCTCATTGCAAAATAACGCGCTTTGTTGTCTCCAAGACAAATGTGTTGAGTTAAGTTTTTCATGTTTCCAGCACTTTGCTGAGGAACGAAACAGTGGTTCTAAAACTTTCGACATTCCCGATTGATCTGCAGGAAGACAACCCTTTCTTGTTCTCAGTGGCATCTCACCCACTCCCTTCCGTCTAATGAACAGTTCTCTGTTCCCTCTGGCTCAGACTCACGTTAGGTAAACAGTGTCTGTTGTTCGATTTTGGGTTTTGAGCCAGTAAGGTAGCGTACCTTCAGAAATCCAGCTCCACCACCGAGTCAATCGTGGACACATTGGCCATATGAACATCAGCCGCCAGTGGCGTAACTGCTTCCAAGACTGTGAAGTCCATCTGAAGCACCTTCCAGGATTCCAGTCATGCACCGATGTATGCCAGGTAGGTCCTCTGTCCGATTTGGGAGGAGGCCACTTCAGCATCAAGCCGAAATCGACGTATGTGAACTAGTGGGAATACAAGCGCCCTCCATGTACCAGGTGTTCGCTTCTAGTGCAGGGCCTCGTCCATCAGACGAACCTGAGGAACATTGGGCACACGTATGGCGTGTAATACACACGCGTAGTACTGCCTTATGTGGTACTACTGCACGTTCAACTGTCAACCGCTGGGTCTATGTATGATCGTCCAAACTTGTTGACGCTAACCGGACTGTTCTATTTAACAGTGAGTGTAGTTCAGTTGGCAGGGCTACTTGCTGTGAAAACAAATACGAGTGGATCGCGAGACGGAGCGAGCCCCATGCTACTGGGCACTCTTGGGAGCATTTCTATATCATCCGAACAACGGTTAGCTGGGAGCTAGGTGTGGGTGAACCCATTGGTGGACCTGTTCACAACCTGCACCGTCGCTCAGAACGCTGGGCTGCACGCTTCCAGCAGCAGTTCAACTGGCCACCCACGCCATTGACCATGCCCTCGTGCCATGCTTGTGCTGATCGGTCTGTTGACGTTTCTCCACCCTCGGAAACAGAAGCCTCATCTGAGACCAAGTTGCTAAAACGTCACAAGGCACCCGGCCCAATCGAACTTCCTCCTGTCCTCTTTGTGGACAGAGGTCCAGCCTTAGTAAGGGGACTGACTGACGTCTCTGCATCAGAAACTCTGGATCTGTGGAGTTGTTCCAAATGACTGGAGTTTGGTTAACGTCATCCGCATTCTCAAAAGAAGTTCACGTACTTCGTGTTTGAATCGTCTGGGGGATTGGTCTGATCCCCGTTGCGTTGATGTTACTCGCAGCCATTGTGCTTCGTAGAATAAACGAAACGTGTGGGAAATATGTTCGTGGGAAGCAAGCTGAGTCTCGCTTTGGGCGTGGTTGCATTGTTGCCATCTTCATACTCCGCCAGATGCTTGAACTTCGCCACTCATGTAGACGGTTAACAACTATCGTCTTTTTTAATGTTAGCTTCGGGAGAGCTGTATTTTGAGGCTGCGTAACGAGGAACGGTGTGCCCGAGAAGTATGTGAACATCCTGTAAGCAATTTGCTGTCAGAGCTCGAGCTGGGTTATGACTCATGGCAGTGTATCGCTGACCTTTAACATTTCAAGTGGGGTGCGACAAGGTTGCCCAGCTTCCTCCTTCCCATTGGAGCTTGGATTAGACGAGATCCTAGATTGTGCGCCGATTGGTTTATTAAAATGATGTGAAACTGCTCTCAGGTGTTAGACTTCATGACATAGGTTGCGTGGACTACATGTCTCTAATCTGTGCTTGTTCACAGGGAGCCCGGAAATTCTTGAGCAGACTGGAGGTCTTAGTTCTCCTGTTTTTGGTATATGATTTGTACCCGCTAGGTGATGTGCGCTGTTGCACGTTTGGCCGTGCTGTGTGTCTACCCTCGATCTTGTTGGTAAGCATTTGGAGGTAGTTGAGATATTTGTGTAGTTTCGGAGCTGTACCAACGCTGGTGGACTGTGTGCTCAGATCACAAATGACATGGGAACGCTTGAATGGCGTTTATCATCTATGTCGCCGGCATGGTTTCGGTTTATCTGTGAAAGATCGAATGTACGACGCCACCTGAGGGCGGTCATATTACACGGATGTGGAGCGTGGTCCATTCTTGCTGTGGACGTTCATAGATTGTCGGTTTTGGGCCATCGGTGTAATCGAGGCGTTAGCGGCGTGTGTTTGGGATGAAGTGTATGTAGTGGCGAGGTCCTCGGACGTGTTTTCGTGACGGATGAACTCTGTTGACGCTTGGGCATTTTCCCCTCATCTCACTGGCTGAATTGGTTTTAATGTGCGTTTCAGGAATATTAGCTTACCACCTGTCACGATGTTGTTTTGTTTGCGGGTGGTGGACTCGGCTGTAAGCGGTAGCCCCGTGGTCAGTGCATGACTTGGGTTCTTGGTATGAAGGTGCTGCCATCGAAGTTTCTTTCAGCAGTGCTTTCTCGTCTTCCTGACTGGGACACGAAGGAGTGAACACCTTTGTTTGAGGACGCTGTCTAATATGGCGAAGAACAGAATTCAATGTTGTAGGTTTCTCTGTACATCATGATGACTTTTTGCTCTTCATCCCTCCACATTCTCTTTCTTCTGCCCCGTACACTTCACTTTGTCTTACTTAGACTGTGACACGTTTGCGAGCCGCGTTTTTTACGTGTTCAGTATATGTATATCCTCAATCCACAGATAACCTCCAGTTGCACTGTCGTCAGGTTGACTCTTGTGAAGATGTTATCCTCAACCTACAACCCTCTGCATGGTCAGTATGATAAGATCAACGACCTCTGGTGAACAGCTTGAGAATGTGTCGACTGGCCCTCTAGATGTGTGCGTGCTATGTGTTGCAATCACCTTGTTAGTTCAGTGACATTGGCTGTCATTATCATGGTCGTGACTTCACATTGTATCGGCTCAACCGTTTCTGCTAGTGTGTAGTCCATATATGATCTGTTGTATCACATAACAGCGTTCGCTCTGCGTCTCGGTCGGATTCTTTCCAGCCAAAATAGCAAACAAGAGCTTCTCATAGAAATATCTGACCAGTTATCTTTTATAGGCCTGTTACTATTTAAAAAAAGTTGTAATGCTGATTTGAATGTGAATGGGAGCAAGATTGCGATTGGTGTGAAGGGAAACACATTTACAAGAACATTGCTTAATAATCTGACTGTCGGAATGCTGAGAAGGTAAGCCACCATGAGAAGCGTACATATCCTCTGGAGTGTCTGAGACTGAACGTTAGAGTGTGTTTGAGAGCCAGATGGTTGATTTCTCAGATG
Organism: Paragonimus westermani; assembly: GCA_008508345.1. Classification (NCBI taxonomy): domain Eukaryota; kingdom Metazoa; phylum Platyhelminthes; class Trematoda; order Plagiorchiida; family Troglotrematidae; genus Paragonimus; species Paragonimus westermani. The sequence continues at coordinate 69,915 of QNGE01002534.1, read as the reverse complement.
TGTAGCTCGAAAGGGCACATTTCACCCATGACGTTGAACTGAGACTGCTTAGGTCTCGTGAGCATCGTATCAATAAAACGTACCTCAGCATGCCGGGTTTACCGAAGCAGCCATCTATTCTATCGTTTGCTGCACATGGAATTTTGTCCCTGTTGGATTGCTCCGCTTGCTGTTGATGCTGAGTTCCAATATCGCTATGCCTGTTCCGGTGCTTTCTCCGCCTAATGACACTTAGTTTTCCCACCCCCTAATTATTTTCCCATGTCTGAACGCGCGTGCGTCATCTGACTGCAGTAAATGGTTCATAGTTGCTTGAATCATTGTTCACCTACGCTAGTGGAACGGATTTAGGTATCTGTGTTCAGTCGAACCACGCAAGACATGTCCATGTTCATGCTGTAAACCCGCTCCTGAAGACTGACGGTTTGTCTCCATTTTTGGGTTGTGTTTGTCTGTTTTTGTCTAAACACCCGGGGGACTGTCACGCATTTCAGTTGTTCCATCGTTCGTCAGTCGTGTTTGCATCCAATAAACCGCCCTTTCGCGCTTTTTATGACAACAAGATTGGTTAGCCCCACAGCCAGGTATGGATACGTTGCTTTGCACCGTGACGTTTTTCGTCTGGGCCGCTAAGATTTATACACAAAGAAGTCGACTAGTCTGGTTTCCATCTCCATCGTTCCACATTGACTACTTTGTCGGACTGGAGTTGCTTGCCCACTGGCAATTTGCCGGATGTATATATGGTTTGTAATCTCACTCCCATATTCAGAAAACACCAGTACATACTGACCAAAGGAAGAGAGAGACGCTTAAGGGGTTTTCAGTTTGGTGATTGCGAACAACTGCTTGTACCCACACGGTCCTACCATAGTCACGAGATTGGTTGATACCCGTTGTTTTGGTGACTCGGAAGTCGAATTTTACCTGCCTAAAACAGTGCCCAGATCTAAGATACGGTTGGTTCATCCGACCATCCGTAGGCATGAAGAAGTGCATTTCAACACTACAATATTGTCAGACCATGTGCTTTCTGAATTTCGTTTCGTAGTTTGTATCAAACTAAGTAATAAACAATGTATAAATTTGTTGACTTTTGCCTCAAAGCTGCTCACTTAGAACACCAGTTGTAGGTAGATTCATCACTAAAGCACCGATCTTGAAATCAGTCTGAGTCGAAATGAATCAAGGTTGCGCTTGCGTTTTACAGTCGTGGCAGACGCATAGACAACTAAATATGGTCTATTTTTCGGACCCCAAACTGGTTACGTTGGTTGAAAGAAGTTCAGTGTAACAAACATACTCTTCCATTTTTCTGTTAGTCATGTTAATCTTGGATAGGCACTTTCAGCCACCTCACGCTAGCTAGTCAGCTGTGACTGTGCTGCCCTCCAGGTCTAATCCATAACGTCTTAAAGTTGGATAGTCGTGTTGTTACGGTTGTACTCCTATAGTTTAACATGTTGATTTGTGATTGCGGTTAAAAAGACTAGCTGCTGTTTAAATAAATAACGCAAATGCATTCAAAATGTATGTAACTATTATATTGACCGACTTATCTTATGATCAGTTGGTGTGTGTTTGAAACTAGGTGGATTGTTGTAGTTCGAGAATCGTTTGTGTGTAGCGGGTAATCACATTTCTTGGTTGAATATCACTTCGGCTTCAGATGTCTCTCTAAACCACGTGAGCCTGATACCATCCTGAGACTGTTTAAGGCATTCTAGACGGGAATATTGGTACAGTAAAACACCCCTACTACGATCACCCTTCCGGATCTGTGAAAGTGGCTACTGTGAAGGGGTTTAACTGTATATGTAAACCGGGCGGTTGACATCACTTTGAAAGATTAAAGAAGCAAGTTATACCGTAACCTCAACTGTGTGCTACCAGTATTTGCATATCGCTTAGGCTCGTCTGCAGCTACGAATAAAAGTTTTGAAACACAGCTTTGAACTATTCCCCGAAACATACAACTGAAGCTGATCAGCAGTTTCTGTTGCTTCTGTGGTAAAAGCGTTTCCTCCTTCATCTCTTTCTTCCCTTGTATCTTTTCTCTTCTCTTTCCTCGTGACCAGCACCGGCACATTTTACGTTACTATTCAAAGCGCACAATTATGAAAGGAAGATTGAAATCGTATCAAATTTTACTTTCTCCTCTCGTTTGACGCCTGAAGTCTTGGGCGACATAGGTAACTCTTCGCGTGGGGGTGTTTCTGTTGCTGCTCAGACCCAGTAAGACGGTTTGGTCGTGCTTTCGCAGTCACCTTCTGTGTCCTGATCATGATCCGATGATACTGACTGAAGCATTGTCTTCAATAACCCTCAGGCCTTATCCTAAAGGTTCACCTGAAACCATTGTGTGGATAGTGTACGGGTTGGTTTATTCACCTGTCTGGCAATCTCACTGGCCGATGACGTCAAGTCCATTACGTGTTGAGGCAAATGCTTTCTGAATGTCACATTAACAAGTTGCATGGCATCCGGATCCACAGATTTGCCAAGTGACGCCATACTTCGAAACAGGATGAAATGCTCAGATGGCATTTAGTCCGGATAAAACAGCATCCTTATCGGTTCATCTGCAATTATCATTTTGTTACTCACTGCCCTCAGTCGAACGGTGGTTCATAGCATTAGTTGCATGTAAAATTCGAAGGCTTCTGTTTCCAAAACATTTCGCTTTTATTCTTCGTTTTACTATCAGTGGTAGTTAATCACACTTTTGTAGCTGACCAGCAAAACCACAAGATGTCTAATTTGCGATGACCTCTCTTGATGATAGTTGCTTCGGTTTTGACACTAAACTCCTTTATGCTATAGGTCAAGCGACAGAACAAGCTTTTGTTCAGCCTGATAGCCAGAATTGTAGTCGTATATAACAGTAGTTGATCGCTTTTTGGGACTAGGAAGGCAGTTGTACAATTAGGCACTGCGTCAGAAGCCTTGCGGGATCGAGGTGTTGGGGGTGTGGTTGCCTATAAAAGGGATCGCCGTGAGAGAATTTACTTTCCCATTCAATCGATGTTCTTCGAACTAGATTAAGGACTACTTGTCGTCATCTTTTAATGAACTTTTGAAGATAGCCTCTGTTACTAAATTGAGCTGGTTTTTTGTGGCGACTTTTGCTAGTTTGTGTCAGTCGCTTGGTTTTATGCTCTGTAGGACGATGGACAGGCCTCGCTGCATCACCATTATTTCTTGAAGAAAATGGAGTAGTCGCGTTCGATCTTGGCTTATTTGGAGATTTTTCACTGGCCAAGACAACTAAAAATTGCACACAACCATACGGGTTGTTTACAGGCTTCCATCCAACTGATTGCGCCTAGAGTGGGGCAAACTAGAAGTGAACGTGGAAGGCAGAATACAAAACCACATCGAAGTCATATTGAGCAACTGTCAGTTATGCATTGGGCGCACTTCACCACGTACTCAGACACTCAGACGAACATTCAAAACTACGTGGGAACGTTGACTGGCAGAGACCAACAGAATTACTAGAAACCGAAGACTGAAAATCGAAACGACAGCTATGACCCATCGAGTACACGACGGTCTGTTGTCGACCGATCAAATTGGCCCATATGACAGGTTTATCAGAAATGGCCCTCGTATTACGACTGGTTTGTCTGTTCACTCGTCTGGAGCGATCACAGTTTGATGGCTTAAATAACAACCAGCTTCTGTACCGATTTTTCCGCAATCAGCTTTGATATCCTAGCGGCACAATTTCTATGAACTTAACAATGGACATTTTTGTGTCTAAGATTCCTGTCAGTTCCAATCTCTCTATTCCCTTTCTCAGTGTATCAATAAAAGGATATCCCATGACGATGAATAGAAGTGACTGGACAATGAAGTTCGTATCTTAGTATGAGGAGATGGTTAGTGTTTGGTTATTCTCCAAGCCAGCTGTCCGTCTTGGAAGCGTTTCATGGCGACTGTGCCTACGTTTCAGTTCTGAGTGTTTCTTTTATACGCTGTGGTTCGGCTCGCCGTTGATCTACAATGTAGTCTAGAAAATTGTAGGGAAGTAGAAAGTTGCGAACGTACCGAAAGTAGATGATTGTTTGAATAGAACGGAAGCTCATATAGATTTATCTCTTAAAAATACAGTCTCACCATTGGTTACGCAACTACTCTGTCTGAGGGCGTTTCCAACCAAAAATAGGAATGGTTAAGCATTCTCCAGTGCAGTAAGGGACTACTCCTACGGTCTAGGTTTTCAAAATCCTTGGACGACGTCATCGCTTGACAGACTTACGATTCCTTCCCACTATCGGCAGTCTTACTGGTCGATGCGTGGTGCGGTAGACGGTGGGTTGACGTACGAATTACGTGACCCAGGCAGCGTAGACGGTTCACTTTTATTGCCTGGGTTATCTATCGCAGACGTACACTTTCCCCAAATACGCACCGGTGCTCTGTCGCATTGTCTACACAACCAGCCTACTCCATACGATGGTCGGTGCTCGAGGTTTTCGATCGGCAAAGCGAAGCTGAACGTACACACACACTGTAAACACTTCCTTCGGTTGAAAGTCGGACGTCCTATCCGTAATCAATAAACTCACCATGTTCTGTTGCCCTTCCCATGAACACCTCGTTATCGGTGCTGAGTACATGCTTTCGAGTGCAGTGGTCGGTAGTCTAGAGCGGTCTACCTGCAGCACCAGAGATTCGGTCCGAACCAACTTGATCCTGTTATAACACGTATTTTAGTGATTCAAAGCGCCTACCATATAGACTGGAACAAATCGACTAGCTCCACCTTTTCTCTGCAAGAATTAAGCGAAGCAATTTTTCTGCCTACTCAGGGTATTACTTAACGGAAGCTCCATCCCTGATATCTTCGGAACTTATGAATCTTCGTTCTACGATACCATCACTTTGATTATGAGAGGGAGAGCGAACATCTCTGTTAAATATCACTGGGTGAATACTCGAAATAACCGCATATAAACGAACCTTCTACTCCCAAAACAGCCATACATTGAATTCACCAAGCTGGAATATTTCCCTAGGATCCCTGCATAATGGAGGCGGTCCTAAGGAGTAATTCAAAAGCCTCCCTCAGGTATAAAAATACAACTGTTGACCATGTGAAGAAATGTCAGTAGTACAGCGCCTGCCGCACAGTGTAGGTATGTTCGGTACGCTTACTACTATCTGAAACAGTTCTGTTCTCGTATTTTGATGTCTGTTTCAAAGTCCGCCGCGTTAATAGGCTTGCGAATATCTCAGATGAGGGCGACATTGCTAAGACCTCTGGCTGTCACATGACGTTCTGCAGACCTATGAAGGTTTGAGTAACTAATGCTAATCATCTTCATTCTCTCATATAGAGTGAGGATGTTCGGTTATTTCGGAAGCAGTGCTATCCGGATCTGTAGCCTTGTCTCCTTATAATTTAAGCCCTGAAGCCACCTCAGTTTCCGATGGAGGGTGATCGGGCATATCTTAACTGGACGCGCTATATCTACAGCCCTCAGCAGAGTGCGTTGCTTCAAACTAGTTAACTAGCCCTTTTAAGTGTTCACCTCATCTGTCTAGTCGTTATGACAAGCTTTGAATTTATGAGTCATCCTTTCCACATGTGCTATCACAAACGTTCTGTCAATCGCCAGTGTAATTACAACTCGGGGAAAACTGCATTCGACTGCTCTCTGACAAAAATTCCGTTTGCGTCGCTTTGACTCCCTCAATCAAGTAAGCTTTACAATCTGTGTGCAGACCCTTCGTAAGTTTGTATTTCGCTTTATGACGGCGTTTCTCCTATTCTTAGCCCAGGATGCTCAATCGGACTTCGTGTATCCGTTTGTAACACCATTATCCAATGTTGAACTGGCCATTTTACATTTGCTAACTGGTACTCTCAAAGCACAAGAGAGAACAAGTCAAGCGTGGACAATTACGTGATTTGTATCCCAGAAATTACGCCAAAACACCAACAGTAAAACTTGCTCGGTCGCATACTGCGCTCAAATTTTTTCCCCGTTCATTGGCTAACTGTCAGTCAATGCTTACGATCCTTACCTGCCGACTTACATCGCCAAGCATTGGGCCGCATCAAGTCTCAACAGTCCTGATATATACAAGGCACTAGTTGGTGTTGACGCGAGTACCGAATCATTGAAGGCGTTATGTGCAAATGATTTCTTGCGTGACAAGCCATTCCAGGCTCTCACAGTGTTTATCAGGATCAAAAAGGGTTTTTAAGCGTTGCGCTCCACCAAGCCAGGTGACATCACTAATGATGTCACCTCACTTGATGATGAAACGTTTGTAACCTAAATGCCGCTCGGCGAACATATCAATACCAAAGAGATTGTGTTTCCTCATGACTGAAGCCATTTGAGTGATCAAAGTCCAATTAGATTATAATCGTCACTTTCGGTTTGCCTTCTGGAGATAATCTATTTTCTGTCCATATACATTTTGGATGTGATACAAGGTATACCACAGTTTATAGTGACATCTTATTTGGATTCATTTTATCTCAGTCCATGTTTGTGTGGGTTGACCCAACTAGACTATCTACGTCAAAAATGCGGATTTTGATTAATCACTCACGCAATTGGCGGCTTTCTTTCCTGGACTAGCCGCTTACAACGACTGCAATCTGAAGATGCTGTCAAACACAACAAACGGCGTGTTTTGCACCAATTATGGTTTCATTTACACCCCCACGTCTAGTGTAAACCTGAA
>QNGE01002534.1:26335-54498 GCA_008508345.1 Paragonimus westermani | reverse complement strand
GTTGGGGGTTGGAAGATGGTTGGCATCTCTTCCTGAAAAACGTACCACTTCTGGTACACCGCCACCCACCCGCTGCCTTGCGGTACAGGCTTTTGAGCCAAAGGCTTTGGTTGAGAACCCTAATCGTGTTCCTGTCAGGGTCTGGGCGTCCTGGCAGTATCTCAGCCCACACGCAACCATGAATCCTCACAATATAAAACAATCTTTTTGATTGGATACCCATGCAAGCCAGTCCCTCTAAATTTAGTCTAACCATATACCTGCCAGTTACAAAAACATATCCATTTACTTCACGCAACTCGTATATCCATGGTAACATGTACGTAGGTGTATACGTTTACCTGATAATAAACCTTTTACAAACTGACACACTTTTGATGGCACAACACATAGATCAGTTTGTTGGTTTTACGAGTGTCATACCTTCCGATCACTTTAATCGCAATAAGAGGATCGATTAGGAAAGGGTCTTAAGCTCATTTGACTGAAAAACCTGCGAACGAAAGGCACAGTGCGATCTGTTGAGACTCAATCGTTGGTGCATTGTTTTCGGCTGGATCGCAGCCCGTCATTACTTCAGTGTTTGGAGAACGAATTTTGATGACTAGTACGCTCTCAGCTCAAATATGTAACCAACCACACTGAGCTGGACGATGAGAGCAAAACTCACTACAGCTGTCATTATCGCTGGACTCCAGTTTGGCTATAACAACGCATTTGGCGTCCTCCTTAATCCACGTGACGCTCACAAAATGATACATCAAAGGATAAGCCGGGTGAGCTTATGAAAATGAAAATAGTTAACTTGTAGACACAAAACTCATCAACTGTACACCACTTTTCAAGCGCTTTTCGGAACTTCCCGCTGCAAACACGGGTTGCTGCACTTACCTCTCCGGTAGATGTGACCTTAAAAATGCTAACTTTCCCAACCGTCATATAATGCTTGCTGAGCCCTTTCTGTAGTTACATCTGGCTCCCGGTCAAGCGACCACTCCTCTGACTGGTCGTCATCTCGTTCTCCGTTCATTTCGATGTTCAGTGTGCCGGATCGTCTGCTGATCAAAGACCTATAAACGAAACCAAATTGTTTAAATAAGTGAACCTTACAAGTTTCGATATTGACTTCTTGAAGGTCCTCTTCAAATCGTTTGTCATCAGTTTTCACGTAGCAACAAAACTTATCAGTAACGTCGCATTGTGATTCGTCGGTGACGTCCAGAATGAGTCTCTGCTGAAAACCATTCTTAGATAATTATTTGACCACAAAGCATGGACGTAATTCATGGCAGAGGTGTCTAATCAAATATACTAAATGAACATGGATATCTAATTCAGTACTACGTTAATTATCAACGGCGATCCTTAAAACAACATATTCAGGAGGCCGTCGACGGAACACACGAAACACCATATAGTTCCCAGATTCATCGTTCGTATTACAGAAGTGCATTTGGATGTCAAGCACGCCAGTTGAGTGCTAGAAAACTCTGCTGTTCCGATAATGAGTTGCATTCTCCATTAATGAAAGGATCCGTTGTTATTTGGCTATCGTTCAAACCACACCACTCCTGTCATCCACGCAGTATGGTTGTACGAAAGTGGAGGCTTCTTTGACTCAACACTACGAAACTTTCAGGAGATTTGTACTTCCCGATCCCCAGAGTAGGACGTTTTTAATCAGTCATACTACAGTCGAAATGCAACGTTACTCTGTCCTTGCTTATTTTTCTCTTTCCGACGCAATATCGTGATTTTCTACCTTATATCCTACAGGGTAGTGAGCGGTCTCATCAACATGTTATATCCTTGGCATCACCCTCGCTTGACAAAGATGACAAGTCTCGTAAGAACTGATCAGCATTACTTTTCGACACTCCTTTCAACACAAAACCGTACCAACCAGTGGTATTTGCCTTATGCACATTCAACCAACAATTCCCACTGTAACAAAGAACCATCGTTTTAAGTCCTTAAATCTTTCTATGTGCACTATGTTGGCAAAATGCATAGTTTCAATGAAGATAATGCTGTCTGCCGTGGGAACCTCCCTGTTCTGTTCTTTTTATAAATCGTCTACATATGACTCCGTTCACATCCACCTTTAATTGGTATCATGTCACAAGACGCTCACACGAATCGCCTTGTTGATCAAATCTTTCTTTGCCGAAACGCACTGAACGGTTATCCTTGATACCTCTAAACAAGTTGAAATCGATCAGTCGATTTTTTTGGGTGGCCTGCAAACTAACAAGTATTCACTGTGACCCTAGAAGGGGTTTAGATGAATTTTTACAAACAGTTGATCTCAGTGATCAACGGCAGCCCCGCAATCTGGTGCTGAAACTGCAGTCTGTCGCCTATTCACGAAACGTGGGTTCGATTTCCCAGCGTGTGTGGTGTTGCTGATGAGACCCAACTAGGTGAAAACAGTCTTCCACCACCCCGTTGGTGGTCACTGGAATCAACTGTTTGGGAAGCGTGGCTTGTTTCCTGTTGTCAGCGCTTCAGATTAATTGTTTACTGGACGCAACCGCGCACAATGTAAATTGGACAGTAAGGACTACTTATTTCGTGCGGTCGATACATGGTAGATGGACGCTACTTACTCACTAGGTCTGCTGCGACTGTGAATCAACTTGCAACAACGATTCGGAAGCACACCGTTAAATCATTCCTGGCCGCCATCGCGTTAAGACTAACGTCTGCAATCTTGCTAACGTTACAATGATTTTGACGCCGTTTGGTTCATGCACGCTAGAGTTTGGCTAAACACTAAATTCGATAGGGTCTAACAAGTGTAGCAATCAGATCCAGTGTTCATCTTTGGTTCGACCGTCACTTGACAATCAAGGATAGCGGACGAGAAAATCGCATGAAAATTGGTCGATTGTGCAGGTTAGCGAGGCTTCGGACCGATCGATCTCAGTGTTGGGAGCAGAATGTACTTTCGAATGATCGTGCATAACACGGTCTATTTCATTCTCTCTCTAATGGATGAATAACTCCATGTTACACAAGATCTCATAAACTCTCCATCGAGAATGGAACACAATGGACTTCGCCGTACGACGAATCTCAGCTCAAGTGAAGGGGCTTGGGGTTCATACTGAACAACTTTCCAGTTCCGGTTGTGGCAGGAATATGCACTACTGATGGCCTCTAACACGAACGAAACTCAGGTCTCACGCCGTTTTTTCGAAAAACGCTCGCTTGAAAGTCTTTGGGAGTGCGATAGATGCGATCAAATGTGTTGTTCAACTAGAAATTAATCAAATCTCCGATTACTCATCAATAAGTGGATTAGGTCGTTCTATTCATCCTATGTTAAGGAACAGTCTCCATTGACGATATTCCTCTTCCAGCAATTTTCATCATCCACATTACACAAACTTTTAATTTTGAATTTTTCGTTTGGTCTTATGACATCTTTCCACTCCATTTGATTACAGGGTTTCGGATTGTAAACATGTATAAAAGAGGTGACCTGAAATGCCACTTAATGTGCTCACGCCTTCCAGTCCACCGATGTGGGAGTCCTTAATCCAACCAAGCCCGAACCTTCAAAATGTGGCCATATCTTTATTTTGCTGAAACAGTGACGAACAGGTGCGCGTATGGTATGGGCGTCACTAGAAATTGAAGACTAAGTTTGTTGTGATTATCTCCCTTCTGTCGCATATGGCGAGGTCATTTTGATCTTTTGATGTATCACATTTGTATTTGGAATGTGTCATGAACTACCAGAACAACGGGGGATCAGCAACCAGCAGTTCATCTTCCATTGGCCTTAAACTGTGGACTAGAACAACATTGAGGGTACATAATAGCATGGTTCGTTTTCTACGGAAAACGATATAGCCACATTGAGACGAGCGGTTTACAAGGGAATTTCAAGAAGTGCCGTCCGAGAACGTATATATATATATATATATATATATATANGTGGATTTGAAACGTCACAATAAATCGTTCACCACTCAGTGTCTACCCTCTTTTTGATTAATCTAAATATGCTACCTGAGCTGCAGACATTCTCGTTGATTAACTATATATATATATATATATATATATATATGTCCAGTTAGCTTTCCTGCGTTTGACTCATTCGCCATCTCTTCATTGGTAGTCTTTTGTGAGTGCGTTGATGACCTTGTGGCAATTAAGCATTATTGTGAACCACTAATGTATTGCTGTCTATGGTGATGATGATGACCTACCAATCTGAGGCGACTAACGTGTCTGGCGGAACGCCATATGGTTATATCACCACGACCTGTTCGCACTGTGAATGCTTTTGCGTACGAAGCACTCCAATTCCTTGGTCGCGCAGCTGTCTTATATTGAATCTTCAGACATCCCTCCCGGTCGCACTTCTCCATGTTGTCTGGTTCATTGCTGCGTCAGGGTCTAAAATTGATATAACGCGAAAAACTACCCGAATACCAGCTTCAGATTACTGGGATTTTACTCACCCGTTTTTAGTAACCCGTGCGGCAGCTGCTTCAGGATCCGTTTTTCGGTCACCCTACGGATGCGTTCCAACCAACGAAACTGGTTGAGCGCCAGTATCGGTTCAGTCATATCTCTGTTTACTCGTCGAAGCACCTCAAAGTTCGGAACTTTGTCTGACCACTGAATACCCGAGATGCGTCCCAGACATTGCAAATGAAAACGACTCAGATACCACATATTCCGTTGATACCTTGCCTACGTTCCACCGCCTTTCAGCAATGTAGTTAACACCACTACATGGTAGACAATCAATGTTTTTTGGTCCGCAGACTGCAATTCTTACAGACATGTGCCTCGAGACTTCTGCAAGATGGTTTAACATTGACTCCATTATTCGTGAACAGATCTGTCGTCAGATTGCTCCCCTAGTGGCACAAATCTGCACAGTTATCCCTAGTGTTTCCCTTGTTACGAATTCCAGGTGTACGCGTAGTACCTTTGCTTGTGTGTTGATATTCAGCTCATATTCGATTGCTGTAGTGACGAAAACCGCGTCTTGTCACCTCAGCTCCTCATCTATGGACACAAATAACGCATTATTATTTGCGAAAAACAGCATGCGCGTTGCCGAATTACGTAACCGACTTGGGGTGTCGAAACGTCTAATATTCAGCAGGCGAAAATCCTAACGGTATTCAGTCTAAACACTGTCCTCCGGGTGCTGAAAAGTAACTGAGTATTGCGGTCAGCTATAAACCAAATAGGGTAGGGTCACGGTATAACTCTGTTTCACAACGGTGACAGCGTCAAATCGTCAGAAGTTGATCTACATGACGACATCTTCGCCTTTATATCCTCGTATATCGTTCTAATTAACTTAATTAACTTACCTGGATTCATGGTGAGAATTCATAATTGTGTGTGGCTGAGATACTGCCAGGACGCCCAGACCCTGACAGGAACACGATTAGGGTTCTCAACCAAAGCCTTTGGCTCAAAAGCCTGTACCGCAAGGCAGCAGGTGAGTGGCAGTGTACCAGAAATGGTACGTTTTTCAGGAAGAGATGCCAACCATCTTCCAACCCCCAACGTGGAGGACCAGGATACTGTGGTTTGTCAGACCTCTACCTGTTGGGCTGCGTGGTATGAGTAACTCTGTCCAGTTTAGTCCAAAAGGTCATCGAGATGCGCAAGCCGTCACACCACGTCAAGGTCCAGTCTCACCGTGACGGGAACTTACCTGGACGTCCAAAATTACCCGATATCGTCCACTTTACCTCACGGTTCCGAATCAAGCACCTTGGTGAATTTACTAATAGAGCATACGGTGGCTGGCTGCGCTCATAACACGTCTCCTCGATCTATGTGTCGACGAACATTGTGCCTATCCTGCTACGGCTCACACGGAATCCACAGTGCTCATCGGGAAAATTCATCTCCGGAACTTCAGCACTAAATCGGTTGAGCAGACCTTACAAAAGCTCTCCCGATGTAGCTAATCAGACCGATGCCGCATTACTTGTCGCTGCGTTTCTCCCTCTCGTTATCCTCAAATAAGAGTACGAACAGGTAATTCTTGGACTCTTGAAACCGCTTCCTGTTCCTTGATGAAATGAGCCAACTGGGTCAGCGGACTTTCCGAAACTGTTTCGTTTTGGTTCAGAAAATCTTCTGGCAACCCATCTCTCACCACTTTTCCATTTCACACTTGTCTAATGACCACCTTCACGCCTGTCAGGTCCGGGGCAAAAATGGGCGAATTATTGACGGCTCAATGTGATAGGTTTTTCACCACAACCTAGTCCGTGGTACCAAGCCGATTCAGTAGCCTGTCAAAGTGTCTTCCGGTTGTGTATGTGGGACGCCAAAGCCCATATTCACCTATACTTTTGTGGGCCAGAGGAACGGATCCAAAATCGCCTGAAGCGAATCGTAGAATCGCTCGTGTTGCTGATGGGTACGCACAGTCTCTCAACTTACCTTAATTTTTTAACCAGTCTCCCTTGACTCTGAAGCCGTTCACCACTGGGTTGACGTTGAGCGTTACCAAATGATCTCTTGTCCTTGTTTATTGGATCCATAGTGGAAACGGCAAACGCTTCATTCTCTTCTAAAACCAGACTGTTTTTTTCGTCAACCCAGTCTGGCATTGGAATTCTCTTGTTTCATCGGCTTCTGCTGCAAGATGTCACTTTCCGTTGGAGGTAGTGGGCATGAGAAGGCCTCTGAGACCAAAACCAATTTGACATAGGATCTTAATTCTAGACTTTCAGCTCTCCAGCCTCCGTCACTGGCCGACTGAACTATAGCGGACTGTCTTGCGAACGTAAGTGGATAACTTGGTCCCGATTATTCCATGATTCATGCTGCATTCAGTCCCGCGCAGACAGGCCGTGCTTCCGATCTCTCTGCTAGATAATCAGTCCTCTACATAGTGCAGTCACTGTCTGCTTCCTGGAACTCACCTTGGTCAACAAGCATTACCTGACTCAAGACGTCGATATCATTGCTGTAAAGTTTCAACTCAATCATTGATCTGCGGCCTTTTGACCGTCCGACTCTGTACCGACCCAACAATGTACGCACATTCCATGTCACTATAGGCCGCGTGTTCTGTCCTCACGGACATATCTCATGCTGGCTTTAGGCTTCGTAGGTGAAGCTTTTGCCTCAACGGCCGGACCTGTGGGATAACAGTTTACAAAGTTTGGGAGCACTAAGACGCAATAACTGGCTTGACGACAAGGGACTCCTCCAGTCCGGTAGCACAGTGAGTAAGACATTGATGTCTGCAGCCGTCTTCTCGCCCTCTCACGCGGCCCATCACGTGACAAGCCGTCTAGTCTAAGTGACGCTCACTATCTCAACTGCACATGCGCGTCCGCACATTCACCAGCCCGAAAGCTCTCTAATAACTCTATGTGATTGTAACTGCCTGAAGATGAATTATCGAAAACATGTTCGTCCATATGTCTCTATTACCATTATCGTAATGAGCATATTTGAAACGTCGAAAGCACGCACGCAGTCAGTCTGCATGCAACCAATTTGAACGCTCCAATTGGATGTGATTCGATGCGGTCGATACGTGGGCACGCATGTCGCGGTTGGACCCGGGTCGGAACTGAGGTCAACACAACTGAACAGAGCAGGGCACGGTCCATACGAGCGTCATTGCATTGAGTTTGTGCCCCAATATTAACCATACAGATCCAAACCATTGACTTGAACTTTTCATTGACTATCATTGAGGTATCATCATTTGTTAATGGGTACTCAAGTTATCACGCTTAAGAGTTCGACCACCTGTCTGAATCTGGTTAATTCCGCGCTCGTAGCTGTATTGAAAACTACATTAAGCTTCTGAGAATGCAATTTTCTCTGACGTGGTCATGGCCAACCGTTCGGCTATTGCAACACTCTTTGCTTGAGATCACCTTTTCTAAGTCCTATCTTTCTTAATCAGAAGATAGCAGTTTTCGAACCACTACCTGAACATTCGTACATAGTCACTTTCGCCACATACAATCTCATGAGCTCAACTGTTTCTTTTTCTGGCTGCTTCCTTTCATCTAGCCTGAGGTGATCATCTGTGGTGGGGTCAAAATTTCACTCAATATAGCCCCCTGGATCAACACAGTAGGTCAGCCTGGCCAACACATAGGGGTAGAAGAATGCACAAGATTGACAAGATAAACTTGTGGCTTATGCTCTCACGGGACAGCCGAGCATAATACTAGTGGCTTGTGCCACACCGCTTGGGATTTCACTCACTTACTCCGTACCCCGTGTTTGCCGGAACGAGTAGATCCGCGTAAAGGTCATTACAGTCTAGCTGGCTGCTACTGGTTGGTCAGATGATAGTCTGTTGTAACAACGATACCCTCATCTCTCGAACGCAAAAACAGGGAGACACCAGTAACAGGGAGTCAGCTAATTAGAGAGGCAATGATAACATGAGGCAGAGTGAGTATAAGTACGGAAGTATATATTTGTACACCGTGCGGTACTGGAAGAGTCAGATGTGGACTGCGAAATCATGCCACATCTTTGGTGTACAGTGTAATATATATATATATATATATATATATATATATATAATAGGTATATATATGTGTGTTTGATAACGGAGCCTAATGTGGATTTGAAACGTCACAGTAAATCGTTCAGTACTCAATGTGCACCCTTTTAAACGGCCTGAATATGTGTACATGCATAAAAACCCTGACATGTTGTCCTACAGATCCGCTTATTGAGTGTATACCATTGTTTTACTTCTTGTATACGCGCGATCCCCGTCGTCTGGGAAACCAGTCGCTGTGTATGTCGTTAATTTTTAAATCTGAGACGATCAGTACGTTGATTACCGCGTTCACCATAGCACATTATAATCGCGTCACTACCAGTGGTTTCATTGTAAACCGGACGTTTGAATTCACGGCCATACAAGTGCAGCTCACTAATGATCTTTCTGACTACCTTCCGGGTCACACTCTTCCATCTGGTCTAGTTCAAGGCTGCGTTCTCTCTTTGGCCAAGTTTAATATTACAACGCGAAACTTTAACTTAGGTGAGCAGGACATACATACAAATTCGTTGTTCTCTTCTCTGCGGGTATTCTACGCTTGAGCGTAACTTGTGTAAAAATAGCGACTGCGAACACGCTCCCATTTTCACGATCATTGGCCTATTGTTGAGATCAAACCCATATTCTTTGTATCTTATACCTAGATTTCTGTTCTTTCTTTTACTTCGCAACCTCGCAGTGTTTTTCTCGTACGACTATCAATCTAGTAGGGAAATCATTCTACTTCGTATTCACGATACGGAATTGTACACTCCGGTGCGTTACTGAGGATGTTTTCCGTGTACAGACCTTCGACCCTAATTGGCTATGCGTTTTTTTCTGCTCATCCGATTGGTACTATTTAACCAGATCGATTCCTGCATAGCCTTTGTTTTTGCGGAGTTTCCCCAATCCATGCAGCTTCTGTGTTACCGATTCACACCGCATAAAACACCGTTTGACCGATTTTCTCATTCCTTTTGGATATTGATTTATCTATCATTGGCGACTGAGAATGAGTCACTGCGGCTGTGTGCTTGTCTCCCTTGTTCATAGACAAACTGATCGCCATTGGACCCGATTTTTCGCGTGGTCTGCTTTCTGTTTACGGCATTGCTGAATTCCGGACAGGTGAGACAGCCTGTCTACTATCTCGTATGCTCCTCTACCGTATTTCTTCCTCCACCGACGTTCATGCATGTTTCGTTTGGCTTTGCCGTTCCACAAATGTAAGCACACACGCATACGTGCGCATCGGCTGGGTTAGATTAAAAGTTGAACTAAAGACTCATTTTGGACTGGTTAGGTCAATGCATGTCTGTTCTCATTTTTTTGCTAAGGTCAACCGACCGCGCTTTTCAGCTCGTTTTCGTACGTAGCGGTGTTTATATGGAAAGCATCTGTGATGTGTACATGTCCGTTGTGTCGTGGTCAGGAGGCGCATTTGCACGAAATGGTGTGTCTGTTCACCGCACATTAATGTACGCTCCTAGGTGCACGGCGTTTCAGTGACTACTTTGCCCGGTCCTTAGACGGAGAGCCAGTCTAACGCATGTGAACTCCAGCCATGCACATGCTTAGCCTCATCCTACGTTGCTGCTGTTTCCTTTCAAAGTTACCGCAATGCGCCTGCCTTTTGTTCACGTTCGTGCTACCCTAATCCACCCAAGATGTTCCCACTTCCTTGATTTTATTTACATAATTCTTACCGTGTTGATCCCGTAACGCCGTAAGATTAGCAAATCTCATTCCTGTTAATCTGTGCTGTCACAACACTAGATTGTCTGTGTCACATCTCAGCTAGAACTGCTCAGTGCGAGTATCTCACGCCTCTATGATCATGTGTTTACGCACATGTTACTATTCTCTCTGTATGTGTGGCATTCTAATCGTCCATCGCTGTTACTTCAATCTTTCTTTTATTAGTGTTCATCTTTTGCGATGCAAATCGAAGTATGATATATGCACACATTAACGTCAATAATAACAGTCTCATTTTTTAATCCTGCAAAGTTAACCTCTCCCCATAGTGGATTCAGTCAATTGCAGCGGTATTGCTATTACAGACATGCTTCCAACGAAGATATGCAAATATGTCACTTTTGTCCGGCTTGTCAATAAGTCTCGAGGAAATCTCTCTGTCATTGAAAGACTAATTAGAAATCGTGATAAAGGGACTACTGGTTTTACATTTGAATGGATGAGTAGAGTGAGAGTGCATCTGAAATGCAGGTGTGTATGGCTGTCACAACAAAGTCTAAATTCCACCGGACCAATTCTATTCAGTAGGAAAGATTGGGCGCACATTAATGTGCAGGGTGATTATGAGGAACAAGGACTGGCGAGCACTTATCAGAAGTTGTGGTTAGATCGAATACCAAGTTTAATCTCCCCTTTACGGATATACCGAAAGGGAAGCGTATACCAAGGGTTTCGAATATACGTATGTAGGTTTGTTTGGGATGTTTACATAAAGAGTAACTGAAAAAGTATGAAATTGTGATCTGTTAACAGTTATTTTTCTATGCTCAAATTCCAGGTTGCTCATCATCCTAGATCAGTATTTTTCATATATTTTCGCCGTTTTGTTTCATCACTCAGTTGAATTGGGTAGGTGAATTCGATAGTTCTCTTGGATCGTCAATTAACTAGCCGAATACCTTCCATAGTTCATATGCCTTAAACCTAGGATTTCGCTTACTGCAGCGAAACTGTCTCAGCTAGTACCCGGTGGGAGACAATCATCATAATTTTAGCCGTTGAGGAAGGCTCTAATTTTCCATTGCGCACCGGCGGTCGGATTCGTTCTCTCCTGGCATAACCCGGATTTACTGTTCACCTTGCTGAGTTGTTTTTTTCTTCATTCATTCCATTATTTGAGGGATCTGTTCACACTACTTTCTCTATTCAGTATACCCGCTGTATCAATGGATATGTCCCTGAGTCGGAATTCTGTCCTAGTTGCTATAGCATGCCGTTGTTTCGCAACCATTTCAGCCTCGACTTACGTAACGTAAACAGTCTGCTTCATATATGATCGATTTGATAGTTTAGAGGTACGGAAATGTAGTACTTTTTAGACCCATGATATATATATATATATATATATATTCATGAATCAGCTTACCGCTGTACAAAAACGAAACAGAAAAGCGAGTGTATATTCAAAATGTAACAAATTCCCTGGACAGATTTCCCCCTACCCCCACTGATTTCATTTCTGAGCTGTATTTGACAGTACTTTTAAGCGTAGGCGTTCCGTACTTTTTGGCCTCCAAACACCCCTTGGGTCAACGCAAGCACTTCTCCACGTCATTTGTTTTACTTCTCTATTCCAAAACTTTTCCTGGCTACCACACTGCCTTTGCCTGGTTGGCGGCGGTTTCCGCAGATCAGGGTTCGTCAAGTTAAGGATGAAGTGACCTATGAAGCATATGCCCAGGTAGATGAGGTCATTGACGATAAACCACATTAGATATGGGGATGTTCAAATCCTTCTTCCTGCCAATTTCGTTGTTCACGTTCCACCGTACGCGAAGATACATGTGCAATCGTTGTGTAGTTTACGACTAATTATTCTGACTTACTTCAGGTCGCTCCTGTATCTGATTCAAAGGCACAATTGTAAATGATGCTGTTAGAGCCTTGTGGCACGTTGATCGCGTTAAGAAGGTTATGAAGACCGATTTGTGAAATACCGTCTTCTAAATGTCAAGTGAGCGGGTGTGATGGCGCAAACAAACCTGAGATGAAAACTCTGGAACGTTCTATATGGTTAGACACAATGTACTACCGGTGTGTGTGTTTAAGGCCCCAGCTGTACGTCAGATCCACGTAACAAGCGGTCATCAGTCGCGCGAATGTGCGAATTAACTTCATCTCCTACCTGTAACTTTTTCCGAGTGAACTCTCTGCATTTTTCGAAGGTAGTTTCGAAATGCGGTTCATAAATTCACATAAATGCTTCACATACCATATTCTCAGTGTACGATTATTTGTGTTCAGAAGAGTTTGAACTCTGTCTATCATTAGCGGAAAATGTTGTGGTCACGTGTCTTGTAATTTTGGTGTTTTACCTCGTATCTTTGGATACTCGTCAGGTGGATGAAGTACGTTATTCCCTTCACGAAAACTTTGCAGTTCACAGCATCGCGAAGCTTATCCGCATTAGTGTATGAAAGTTTTGTTTACGGTTTTCTGTAAGTTGTTCTATTCCCTGACTCCACACACATGTTTGAGTTGATGACTAACTTACGTACACACTTTGCTTACGTACGCATGCGCGCGTATGTTCTTCAGTGCCTTCACAAATAAGTTTAGCCTACATGTGATTTGATTCCGAGTTGGGCCAGCTTCTCCCCATTCCTGGCAGCGTGTTTCGCATTCATTTTGTTCCGTATCGGATTAGGTTCATTTGTTATTAAATGTCTTTCTAGTGGATTCGTTGACACGCAATCTATCCAATGTGGGTTAGAGATTGCCTCATCGTGTATATGCATATATGTATCGGGTGTTACGTAAGAGCTATTCGTTGGATCGAATTGGTCTGTGTCATCAGGCTGATGAATCAACCAACGTTTTCCAAATCACTTCTGTTCACCCCACCCTTTGTGTGCACATACTCGACCAGTGTTTGTCCCATCGAACCTTCAAGAAATGTAAACTGCCTTTAGCCGGTTTTTAGAATATGACCATGTCCATGGAGTAGTAACCTAGTTTTTTGTAGGATTGTTTATTAATGGATCTCTCTTCCACCGCTGCCATTCGGAAGAAAAAATTACCTGATATGTTCGAAGAACGCAGTTCGCACCTCTTTTCATCACCGTTTCTCTCCAGTTATGTTTTCTTAAACTAATGTATCAGAACCTGCGCTACTGATGGACTCTAACTGGAGCAAATCTTGAGTATAATGTTTCTTTTCGGAAGGGTCTTACTAGAAAGTCTATGGGAATGCGACAGCTGCGATCAGTTGTGATTTGTGTTCAACTTTTATCAACCGAAATCCCTTACTACATATCAACGATACTGTGTCACTGTTTTCGTAGCTGTTGATATCATGGAACTCCCATGGTAACGTTACGTTAATAAACTGCCGTAGTCTATTTTCCGTTGACGTACTATGTGTTTCATTCATCATAACCACTAATACGTATTATACCACGTGACGCTTTTTCATTGGACTTTTTCTAGTTCATGAGCAATTTGTTGCACCTTGTATTTTTTGTGGACTTATCAACTCGCTTCTTCAGGCACGCTGTGTGATCAAGGTTCACGATCCTTGCATCCAGAGACTCACCGAACCAGCTGATTCCCCTTCGTTCATTCTGCAATACGTTCAGTCATCTGTTGACTTTACATCTGGCTTATTCAGGTAGCAATCAGGCTTACAGACTACATCGATCCACAGGGACTTTGGTCCCACTATCTGCATCCGTAAGACAAACCAAAGGAGAACGGTCAGACGTGGGGAAAGTAAGGTTGTATGCCACACGACCAACCTCACAGGAGTGCTTAGGTAGTGATGCACGATCCTATGAGCATACAATAGAAGCATATGTGGATTTGTGGTGCAACTCTCTTCTGCACGTGGAAGAAGGGGATTTAGAAGGGTACCCTCAGAAAGGTGCACTTACGTCACTTGAAGGTTGAGCTTTTTACCACCGGCCCATTATTCAATACGACCGAAAAACATTCGGTTTCATTCGCAAAACTGATATAGCTTCGAGTATATCCGTAACGCGCAGCAGTAATCCAAATCGTACATCATCATTCGCTATGCCTTTCAGTTAAGCAAGCCCATCATTGTCAAGTGAATCGGACTCTTGGGTTGTTGGTTCCAGGGAGGGTTTTTAAGAAAACCCTATCTCTCGTTTCCTCACAGAGACTTTGGATTAGGTTCCTCAAGTCAGCCACATTCCACGACGTAAACATCTGAGAAATTTTGGAAGTTATCGTTCGTCCGATGGTGATATTATTCATCCTTTATCACTCACCGGTGTTATTTTACCCCCTACTTACTGTCCTTTCGTACTTCTGGGTGATCAGTTTTCTGAAGACGAGATAACTGGAGAACATAAGCGTTTTGTATGTTCGCACCCTCGGAGAAGTAAGTTGTTAGCTTTGACGAGTACTCTCTCAGTCCTGGAGTTTAATTGTTGCTGTGTGTCGAGGACGAGAATGTACGACTCTAGCACATCTAAACTGTTAATCGAAGCGTTTCTCCCTTAGGGTCCCTGGTGGCATCATAGCTATATTCAAACCGATTCGAATGATCGACCTGGCCGTCTTTCTCCAAGTGAAAACCAGCCGGATAGTATTTGGTGTGTGGACACCGACACTGATGAAGGACTGCTGCAACTGCGCCTCTCGTGGTCTCTATATTTCGAGTACCGCATTTCAACACAAAGAAATATGGTGCCGTAGAGACCGTTCTGTGCCATGAATACAACTCGATCGTATAGCTGTCAGTTACTGGTGACACCGCTTTGTTAAGGGCTGCCATGCATTATGGGGCACCCACGTGGACTCACATCATGCTATACGCATGTTTGCCGTGAGGTCACACTCGTTCGAGCAACTTGCAGGCAACAACAAGTTGTGACTAGAGTCCCTCTCGTGAACTTTATGAAAGCACTGATTCCTATCTTACTTTTCATCAGATCCACTCCAATTTTACCTGCGCGTTCACATCTAATGTTAACTTTCCGTTCGGTCCAGAACCCTGTCGTTAGACTTGTTTATTCCTGTTACCTCGGGATCAGACGTGATCGACAGAGCTTCAGTGTGCTTTGTGCCGCAGTGTCATCTCTTCGTCGTTTTTGTGCACCGTTGATAGGTCCTCATCTACCCGGTTAGTTTACCCAATTAGCGCCCGTAAAACATACGCAAATCCGCACATTCGCGATTCCTTTTTATCGCGGAAACGAAAACTAGCTGGCATTGCCGCTAGCAAATATTTTCCGTCGGGCACCAGTCATTTTTTGATTGCTTCGTTTTGTCACGAACCCTACTTAAAGAGCATCTTTATTTCTTCTCGTCTATTTCGACCAAAGGTTGTGAAAAATCGTTATGATGGGACTCTGGGAAGTATGGATCTCCTGTTCCACAAAGATCGCCTCTCCTATCGACCTAGACCGAAACAGCTTCTAGTCCCGGCCGAGATCAGATCAAGCCTTTGATCATGCAATAGCTTCTCAGCCTTCAAAATTTTACCGGTATTTTGTACACACCGAACCTATATTTTTTCCAATTGCCGACCATAGATGCTTAAGTGCGACTTTTGCTCGCCAAGATTATTCATGCGCCATACAATCTTGTTTTTACATTTTTGGTGTCTATACGCGTTGGCGATAGATCGCCACGTTCGCTTTCAAATCATATCCAATATACCCAAACACGGAAGCCAATATTGTTATATTTTATGCCTAGTGTCATCCTTTGAGAACGGTGCTTTGCGAAAGTCTAAGTGCTTCACAGTGTAAATGAGTTGTATGTCTGGGACACATGCAGAGACTTAAGCGGCTGTACAGTCTCTCTTATTTGTTAGGTAACGTTTCGCCAATTCCGCACACATCGATCCGGGTTTTTTTTAGGAGAGGGCGTAAACAGTGATCATCTTTAGTGCGAACACAGTTTTATCACAAAATGCCTTAAATGACACGAACAACTGACAACTATCACAAATAACTTTCGGGTGATAACAAGGTCCCTCCAACGCGTGAGCGTCGACACTGGAAGTAAGGAAATTCAACTGTTGGGTTGGATGTGTTGATGTAGCCGCCATCACTGACAATTCAAATCTTGATAATTAGATGATAAACACTTACAAAATAATTTATTTTGACAATTATGAGGTTAATGTTATTTTCAGTTATTTCGCATGCAGCGCATCTTAGAGATGAAGAAATCAGACGACTAATGGAGAGATTGAAAACCACAATAGGCAGTTACAGTGTTGCTTGTAAAAATTACTGTAAGAAACGAATCGGAGTTTTCGAAGCCTACAGCTTACATGGTCAAGAAACGGAGCTCGTCATCATTTTGCTTGTGAAGGAATGTGAGGAAAACCGTTGTCTAATAGGTTGCAGAGGAAGTCCAGTAACACAAGACGGCCTCCTCTAACGAAAATAAATTTGATTTTGATATTCATTGTTTGGGACTGTTATTGACACGATCTGCCGAACGCTTGCAGCAGACGAAATAATCTTCCGTCTCACACGGAATTGAAAACTTCGTTCATGGAGGCACAGTAAAGTGCTCTCATACGTTTTAACGTTCTCTATTCACTTACTGCCATTTGTGAGCCGGTGCAACAGTGAACGTATGGTGTTTCAACAAGACAGCTGTAGCGAGTGTACGACTCAAAGAACGAAACAATCGAATGAATTAGACGATCTGGACATCCTTGAGTCCTGATTTTAACCCACTCGAGAACCTATGGTGCAGTACGGCAGTAATCCGGCTTACTAGTTGAGGGATCAACTGAGGGGACTATTCAACAAACGTGAAAAATTGAGCAAATAAAAACCCGAAAAATTGCTTAACAGTGGTAATGAACGTGTCAAGAATCTCAGACGAATGTTTCCATCTTTTTACATTGGGGTAGACACCGAACTGAGTATCCTCCTCCCATAATCGTGGAACAGCCATTTTGACGATTCCCACTAGATGATATTTTACCCGACTAGCCTGTAGTAAGATTTCATTCAAACTGAAGGTCGTTACTGCTCACTGTATATAAATCTGTGGAAGTGACGAAATTTCACCAAGGTATGTGGCCTTGGAATCACTGTATGGACAGCACGCGGCCTTAGAATCCTATAAATGCATGTTTAACCCACTAAACCCCAGTTTTCTGCCCTACGGAATCCGACTTTGAAATCGGGAAGTGTTGGGTTTGTGAATGAGTCGCCATTGTTGGATACAATCACCCGTCTGCTGATTAAATTGACTTCGAGGTGGGTAGTCGGGACGGTCAGTGTGGAAGACCGAATAAGTCATATGGGAAATATTCTCACCCGCAAATACTTTCTCGGCACGACTAAGCGGTGCGACCGAATGTTTTCCATAGCTATATCATTACTTGTTTTATATTAAAAAGTCAAACCCAGACTAGTCTAACTAGTGTTAAAACCATTTCCATACAGCAGAACGTGACTTGTTCCTGTCATTCTTAGATGTCTAAAGAGCGGTATATGTGCAGTGCTAAAAAGCGAGATGACGACCGAATGTTTCTCCATAATTGGTCAAAAATACGTGACTGAGTTCATCCGACATGATTAGTTGAAACGTCAATCCGGTCAATAAAGTTGCTTTGCCGCTTCTGTGTACTATCAGTTGGCATTGAGAAGCAAGGTTCGAGCCTTGTCACCAATTCAAGCGACCGGCTTCGCTTCACCCAAGACTCACAAGGCACCGTTGATATCGCTGGAATAAAAACGAGATCCCTCACGAAAAATGCTTGCATCGGTTTTTGGGCCCAGTCGCTCGCGTTTACTCAACCAAACGACCTCTGTCACACGCCGCCGTGAATGATCGGTCAGTCTTAAAAATAATCAGTCGTTGGTCGATCACATTGCATATGCTAGAATTCTCGTCGATGACCTTCAGCTTGGTCGAGGTGTTCGATGTCGAAGTCACAAAATAACCCATCCGGTAACTACTTCCAGTTACAGCTCCCCAGCAAATGATCACAATGTCTAGAATTTCGGAAAGCTGTGACACCGGCTCTGCGTTCCCATTCGCTAGAACCTACCTTTAAGCCCACCAATACTACAACACCCCAATCATCGTTGACCACATTCTGGATCCCACACGATAACTCGACTTAACGGCTGGGGCTAGTTCAATGTGCCATAAAATGCAGTTATTCAGGGCACGTGTCAGAAATGCTCAAAACCAGGTGATTACCATATCTAATTAAATGGTGAGAAAGACGCAACACTTCATTCGGGAATGAGTACTTGATCAATAACCAACTTCCTTGTAGGCCTGTTTTGCCGTTTGCTGGTCATACCAGGACACGCTTTGAATTTCGCCCCCTACGATCTATAGCACCCGATGTCTGGAAATTGGCCGGCACATACAACACAGTTGAAATGCCAGACAACACTTCTGCAGACGATTACGAAAAGTGCAACCCCTCAAGTAGACTTTGGAGGTCCCGCAGCTTATATTTTTCTCACCGAACCATCTCGTTAACACGTCAAGTGATGACGTGCACAATTTTAGCAAAATTCGCCAAATTACGTCATCATCACACAGCAAATTCATCACCATAGACAGCAATACATTAGTGGTTCACACTAACGCTTAACTGCCACATAGCCATGAAGAAAAAGCAAACCCCATATAGGATGAGAGAGGGAAAAAAGAACGGGACGGGGAGGGACCTAACTACTGAAAATAACTACGTCTATATTCAAACATTCAAAATCAAGGTGCCTACACATTGCAAACAAACAACCGAGCCGCAAGTCAGAGTAAGGCGTCATCAGCAAGACGGCCTCCTTACGGACTTCACTGTCCCGCGTCATTAAATGCACTCACTTCACAGACAACTCGGCCAGACAACAACATTCATGCCACTGAGCTCGATTAGCCGCCATATCACCTAGAGTCTCCAGCCACCGACTCTGTGAGTCGCGAGAGCCCCAGCCCGAGAGACGAACTCGATCTACAGTAGCCAACTCCCTGGTGAACGACTTCATTTCCACACGCCAGGTCATTATCTGTCCACCTCACAGTGTCAACGAACAGTGTTCGGTGTGGAAGACGACTAGCTGGCATCCTTAACACATTACCTAACCATCTAAGCCTGCACAAACGTAGAGATTGAACAGAAGAACTCGTTTGGCAATCACTACCAAACACCCACTTTCTAACCTCTTCGTTACTCACACGCAGGTGCCACCCGATACGAGCGATTGAACACATACATCGGTGATCAAATACTTGAAGACGGTTCACGTCTTCTACCCCGAGCAGCCAGGTTTCGCTACCGTAAATTGATATGGCCCTCACCGTTGTCTCATATACATGACTTTTAAGCTTCAGCAAAATACCTCTGAGTCGCGTGCAGAAATATCCCGCTAGATGAGTGCTATTCCAGCAGAAGTAGGCGAGATTCAAAGAACAAAAGGAATGCAACAGGTAATCTGCATATCGAGTAGAAACGGCCCAAGAAAGTCAATATTATACAGCAGAATTTCGTTCGTCTTCCCAGTGTACACAAACATGAAGATACGATGGTTTCTCAGTTTGTCTTGCACATAGATGAAAAAAGGTATTAGCTGGCGACAAAGTATGGCAAAAGCAAGAATAGGAATTTCCGTTTGAATCGGTTTTCTGGTAACGTTTGAACCCCAGAGTAACGGTGGGTGGGTCTTCGGACGGTGTGCCTTGTGTGGAAAAGTGTTCTTTAGTGCATGTATCACAGTAGCAGCTCACAAATAATAGTCAAGCCTTACTCAACCATGTCACTGAGTTCTTCAATGGCGAGATCAACTTCGCTGGGATCTAGCATGACAGAGAGTCGAAGATCTTGTAGTTGTAAGATAGCTAAAACTCCATTCTGAACCATAACTATAGTGAAGTCATTGGCCAATTTCGAACCAGGGGAGGGGGGATTTTGTTTGGCATATGACAAATCATCCGATTTATCCACGGGTTTGCACGCGTCCCTTAACCGTCCAACGACTTCCGTTTGCGTAGCTACAACGGTCACGCACGGGACTGAGACGGCTGGTGATGTTCCCAGCTGGTTTTCGCACAGCTGACTGTCTAAAACCAAAACACCACAAGATTGTTCAAAATACTTCACCATAGCATCGTGAATAGCAGAGGATGGATCGAGTAATATGTCGTAGAATTCGTTTGATTTTGTATCCAACAGGGCCAGTTTAACACAATGCAACTCGCTATCACGTGAATGGTACATTTTGCGGGCACTTTGGGAGGGCAAATCGGATAAAGCAATAGGCACCGGGTGATCGTTGAGTGTATTGCTCATCGGAGGTTGTATGTGCTGGATTGATGTAACTCGATCTTTCGTCATCTTCTTTTTATTGATACCAAAAAGGCACCACAGTTTTGAAAAACAACCGGTTTTTCGTCCGTGGAGATTTCCGTTAGATGGTCGTTTAGCTTCACAGGCCGACTGGTTTTCGGGATGCGATTGTACAGCAGATTTGGTGTGTGGATAATGATCGATCCAAAGCGAAGAATTCGGACCGCTGGAAGCAAGAAATAATAAAAACAAATCAGGAGAATAAACCGATGAGTGTTAAATACATGTTTCCGGCTTATGGTAACAGTGACAAATTCTCATTACAGAGAAACGTAACATGACGAACATTAAGGAAAACAAGAGGACGCTTGACATCAACAGTCTGAAAAACTTACAAAGTTGTGGTAGTATGTTTGTATTATGTAAAAAAAAGTAATGGTAATAGTGATCGGAGTGATAATGTAGACTTAATGAGGTGAGCGACCTGCAGTCAACGTCTGCATTTAGCCCAAGGGCGAAGAAACGTTTCAACCATACCGTATGTTAGGTTATTAGGTGTATTGGTCTGTAAAGTTGGCGAGTCAAGCGTGATGTTCGAACCACAACAACACCTATCAAGAGGCGATCCGTGCGACAGTAAAAAGAATACAGTGGTCAATCCGAAACGTCACGTTTGTCAAAGCAGGACAACTGGAGTTGAGTGTTGATGAACCCGTTTTTAAATACCAGTATGGCAAGCGATAGAGGTGCTAACACTCGAGTGTACCAAAAACACTTAGAGTCCATCTTCTGTACAAACTTCTAAGGAGATAGACAAATAAAAATGACTTCAAACACCATCGAATACATATATTAAAGCTAACGGGGAGAATTCGGAGAAAGGTAAGTGCAAATCATCTAGGCCAAACATTACTAAGATAGAATCGGATGACAGGAAACAACAATGCCGATCGCCACTTGACTGTCACATTACAATACTGCGTATTGGTTGCAGATGTTTGGTCTGAAGCATGGAACAGCACAATGAGCAACTTTTGATACTGGCTCTGTTAGCCTCTTTCCGATGGGGTTCATTAGGCTTTGAGTGTCGCCATCTGGAAACATTACGTGATATGGCCGGGAACCAAGTTCGGCAGCGGGAACTGTCATATATTTTTGAAGCAGCGACCCCCATTGAAAGCTATGCGCGCAGACGTAGCCTCGTAAGCAATCACTGTATATTCGCAAAAAAGTATGTAAGTGAAAGCATTTGCCATTGTCTGGAACAGACGATGTAACTGCTGAAACCACTTTCTAACTTATCACAAGCTTCACCAGTGCTCGCATAAAAATGCTGAATCGGTAATTCCTAAGTGCCAACAGCTCCACTGATAGTGTGTCAAGAAGAATGTCATCATTTTAGCCAATAAAGAACCAGGACAAAACGTTGGGATCGTGTCGTGTTTGTTCATGTGCCATAAAAGGCGAGTGATTTTTATTCGTCAACAGTAACTTATTATGTCTAATAGAACCAAACTTGTGGATTAAGGCTTCAAAAGACCGACAACAAATGAAATTCAACAGACATTAGCTGATGAGTCATTCCTAACGCTTCTTGACTAGCAGTGCGCGACCCACACACCAAGAAAGGTGAACCTCGTGAAGGTTCCCAAACAGGACTAATCGGTTAATTTTTAGTAAAACAGACTAACGTTGGGGATGATTTCGTTTTGTTTTCGTAGTCCAGGTATTCAACAAATGATGGAAGCATCGGTGAAAAGTTACTCTGTGTAGTCGCCTGTTCTGGTGCAGAGTCGGTGCCAGAATCCTCACGACGATTGGCGCGTTCAGGATTGTACATTTTCGCACTCAACTCACGGTAGACTACCGGATTTATTTTTATAGCATCCAGTTGGATCCAAACGGATAACTGACCACGACGTCGCCGAGCGGTGGAGATCAAATCACCTGGCATGAAACAAACAGTGAGGTAAATCAACTAAATTTGATTTGTAGAAACAACATCAGTCGTTGCTGTCGTCGGCAATAACGTATCGTTCATCCTCATAA
Organism: Paragonimus westermani; assembly: GCA_008508345.1. Classification (NCBI taxonomy): domain Eukaryota; kingdom Metazoa; phylum Platyhelminthes; class Trematoda; order Plagiorchiida; family Troglotrematidae; genus Paragonimus; species Paragonimus westermani. The sequence goes on along the minus strand of QNGE01002534.1, from coordinate 31,921 downwards.
CCAACCAAGGCACGAGTACTGAAGATCAATCGACAAACAAGAATTAACAATAGAACGCCGGCTTCAGTTTAAAACGAAAAAGGAGGAGAATCAATTATCTTTGTATCCGTCTAAACATAGACAGGCAACGCTAAGGAGCCCAAGTCATGAGAACAAACGACCCAGTTTCAAGTAGGGACAAGATAACAGATGTAAAATAAATGTAACCATGAAGAATTGATTAGGATTTAGTTCCGCCCTTAACTAAGAACGACATATCTTTTGGCTCCAATCGCCGTAAACACCAACCAAGATAAGACGACAAAGCGTTTGCAGGAGCCGAGACAAGCGGCATGAAGACTGGAATACTAACAGATGTTGCTATTAAATTATTAACTGCGTGGCCCAGTGATGTCGATTGATGACTATTTTGTATGTTTTGTGCCTTTAATATCTTGTTTGTGGTGGAAACCCATGTTAGGTTTTTCCCGACCCTGATGTGCGCTATCGAGCACCTGCCAAGAAAACTCACTTGACATACTCTTCGCATAATCAAACCACCACAACTGACCATCAGTAAATCGTGGTCCTCTACTTCACATTCCGCGTTTGACTACAATGCCAATGCAGTTGGCCCATTGAAAGGAACGATGACAGCTACCCTAAGCCTCATGAGCAAATTGATCGATGGAATGTTCTGGGAAAAAGTAATTCATTGGTAAACATCGTTCATTTAATGAGAGACAAACACCAACCCGTTCTATGTAGTGCGCGAGTTTGTAAAAAAAGCCGAGATTTTGCAGCCAACTTGAGATCACACTGTCAGGTTACTGCCTATGTATATAGTAATGGTTAGTAGGGCGTTCCACATCGCCTTACGCATTCATCGCTCGCTTATCGAAATAAAATGGGAATACGCGTTTGGTTGATTGCCCTGTTTTTTTTAACAAATACCTTATTTACGACGTTAATCGATTCGCACAACGAGTAATGTCGCAAGTTAGATCAATTTTATCAATCTACGCAGTTCGGTCCATTAATAGAATTCTGAGAATACTAGAACACGGATATTCGGATACCGTATTGACCACCAGAAAGTTGTACAGGGAAAACGGATTTGTATTGTGCTTATATTCTCTTTAGCTTACGAGGAACCTGCCCCTCAGAATAAACACTATTCAGATAGACACCAGTAAGTGATGGCTATCTAATCACGAAACTCAAGATCAATTAAGTTGTGAACGGATCACATCTTCACGCTTCTCCAAATGCTTGCGCTGCGCTATTCAAGTAAAAGGCCAACTAGTGTCTTTCGGACATCAGAGCGGTCTCTGACTCAGTTGACAAAGCTGCATTTTCAGACTGTATATCGGAGAACGGTGTACCCAAGAAGTACGTGGACATCCTGAAAGCAATTTTATTATCAGACCTCGAGCTGACTTATCGGTTATGGCGGCAAATCGCCAAATTTTAGCACCTCAAGTGGGGTGTACCAAGGTTGTTTAGCTTTTCCTTTCCTATTCAACATTTTAGTAGAAGATATCCTAGTGTGCCTGACAGACTGTAAATATGACGATGTGGAATTGCTCTCAATCACTCCAGCTCGATACACAGATTATGTGGACCACATCTCCCTAATCTGCGAGGGTTCACAGGAAGCCCAGAACATCTTAGGTAGACTAGAGGTTTAAGTTCCTTCGTTTTTGGTAAGGCCTTTGCACCTACTAATTAAGGAGCACTGTTGCAATATTGGCAGGATTCTGAGCCTGTCCTTATCACTGGTGATGGGTCGCTGGAAGTGGTGGAGGGTTATATAGTCTGAATGATTCATCACCGCTGGTAGGATGTCTGATGGGATCACAAATCGTGCAGCTAAGGTTCAGATGGCACCTGACAACTTACGCCACCTGTGGTGTCGGCATGGCTTCAGTCTTTCTGTGGAAGGTCGATTGTATAACGCCTCCGTAGGGGCGGTTCTATTACCCGGCTTTGAAACCTGGTACTTCCACGCGAAGGTACTCATAGAGTATTCGCTTTGGACCATCGGTGTGTCTGAAGCACTAGCGACGTATGATGGGGACACTGTGTAGGCAGTGACGAAGTTCGCTGACGCATCTTTTGAACGGACGGGCTCTGTCGACCTGAACATGCTTGGCTCCATCATTGGGCACATTGATCTCACCTGGCTGGCTTAATTGGTTCCAACGAGGTGCATTGTTTGCGAGTGGTAGGTAAGGCCAGAAGCTACAGCCTGATGGCCGGCGCGTGACGGGCCTGGAGCATGAAGGCGCTGACATCGAAGCTTGCTTCAGAAGGGCGTCCATGGCCTCCTGACTGGGACCCAAAGGACAAAGAACATCTTTGGTTGATATTGATGCCTAATGGAGCACTCGCGTTACGGATTTGTGTGCACTGGTTTAATGTTTTACCCCTCCTCTTTTTTGTTACCTTACATTCCTCCTGTTTTTCTTCTCATATTTTACACATTTGTCAATTCATGTGGTCTGTTGTGTTGTACGTGTGCTTTTCTTCAAGTAAAACCAGGAACACCAACTCGAGCTTTTGTGAATACACAGCCTACATCCTAATTCTTTCATCACTTTTTCTTCGCATGGCGGTAGTGACCCGCCGATAGAACAAAATGTCTCCAGCGATACTTGGCAAATTCGTATTTTTAGCAGAAGCAATGAATGAAGCATAGAATCTGAGCAACCCCACTGTCAAATATCACACTGAAGTAATCTACTATTCTGCGTAGCATACCATGGAGTAGATATTATGGCGCTGCTTTCCTTAACTTCATTTAGTCTGGAAAAGAAAGGTAGTAATTTTGCGTGATATCGGATGTAAGGCCACGTTACAAAGATGTGCACACTTCCGTCTAACGAGATCTAATGGCATCTACATACTACACATGGTTCGACTGTACAGCACAAAAACTGGCTACGATAGCGCTGGTTTTCCCTAAACAAAGCCGAATATGGCCCAATTCGTCATCCGCATTCAAAAGGATTATTCAACGGTTATTGGGAATCACTTAACAACAGAGCGTACTGAGATGAAGTGGAGCAATACGGCTTAATAACAAACCCAAAAAGCCAAAAATTAGTATACGTCACTCTGCGGTTTTGTAACGGCTACTTCACTTCACTTCCCAGAAATTGGCAAATACGTTCCGTTCATAAGTGATGTCGTGACACACTCCCTTAGAGAAATATCGTATCTTCACTCTGTTCATATGCACTGGCGAATGTTGTTTCCCAGCCCTGAATTGCCCTTCAGTTAGTAGAATGTTTGTTGACAGCCAGCCTTTATCGTTCGTGGGCCATGGTGAGTAAACAACTGAGACAAGGTAGCTCAAATATTTTAACCAAAATATGCGTACACCCCGTGTCAGCACATGCAACTATATCCACGACAGTGTGCTTGTGCTGTTCACAAATCTGACCAGGTTAGGGGGCTGGGAGTCCAGTGAGATGGATCGGATTTTGTCGTTGGTACTCAGTAGTGGAATAATCGGTTTATAGGAACACATAAACCCAGCATGACTAGCCACGTTTGCAAGGTATAATCCCTCTTGTCTGTGCAAACCATGGATGTCTCTAGGCCAACGGCATTTCACACTGAGCGGTTGCGCGGATAACACTAACAGCGCCAAACCTACGCCATCCGCTTCATTTCAGTCCACACGGCATCCACTCGCACGACCTGTCTGGGGATACATGTCAGTTTAAACACCACGTACTGTTCCTTGGCATTGGTCTGGACCAGGTCTATTCGCCTACTAATCTTTTTCTTTTTGAGTCTATCAACTGTAGACGGGATAACAAAGAAGAAGAGAACCGAAGGCAGTGACACTTGAAGTTGTAGTGTCCATGAAACGCCGACTGTAAAGTTATTTAATCCCCACCGGATACGTTGACACGGTGAAATATCCATTTTCCGTCTGTCCTGCGGGTACTTCACCGTGTTTTCTCTCTCTTCCAGACGATCCGGACATGGTGCGTGGAGAGACAACTCCCATCTACCTATCGTACAGCACTGGACAAACCTACGCCCTTTTCTCTCAAGAGTTTTTAGGGTTGGGCAGCCCGCTGCGATAGACAAGAAACGCACCGAAGACTAAATAATATAAATAAATGAACCATACCAGCGCAGCAATTATTTTGGACCGACCCCCCTCCACCCCCGAACTTTGACGTTCCCTATCACGTGCAATCATCCTTTGCGTGTATTACCCTATAACTGTGATCATTCTAAAAGACGTGATATGTGATTTTCCCTCCCTCGCTGCAATAACGAAGGTCTGTGTAATACTTAATAGCCTTCTGGGGGAGAGCTATGTAGCGACTATAATAAATAATAGTTTGATAGTCACATTCATGTGTACATTTTCTATTATTCTGGTTCCGTACCTGCTTTTGTTTTAGTCAAGCTACCCATTTTGTAACATCCGGCCCGGGGCAAAAATGACAACTCGCTCCGTGCCTCGCTAGTTTGACGTGCCTCTCAGTACTCTCTATTTTCCAAGGTCGGTAATAATACACGAAGTCGACGCGCTGAAATTTGGCTTTTCAATGTCGATCGATTGTCGATAGTGATAACTGACAGGGTTTTATTTTGTTGGATCGGTTCCAACATACGGCTTTGAGGGTCAATAAACATTAGTTACGAGGCAACTTTTCAGTTTTTCGTGTGGAATGAAGATCAAACAACCATTTATCGCCAACATCACCGAAGAGAGTTGTACACGGAAAGTCCAGACACATCATGTGTTGAATTCATGATCATTTATGAAGGAGGACCATTAAGAACAATGTGGAAAAACTATCTCCATGTCCACGGACGAATGCGCTAGTTCAAGCCAACCAGACTGTTCCCCATGAATCATCGGCCAAGTCGCCGAAACGGGCCCAAATTCTCCATACATGGTCATAAGAACTCGAGTATAACTAATAATAGCGGAAAGCGGCACTCAACAATTTCTTAAGAATGTCATTTGTCTTTTGGGCCCGCCCGACTAAATAGTCCTCCGGTCCCTACACAATCTGCTCGATATTAGGAACACAGGGTGAAACAGAAACACCCAGAGACTGTGTCCCAGATGAGTTTACCCAGTTAACCTCCAGATGACTGCAAGTAGAAGCGGAAATGCTGCTTTACATTATGGAAAAGCGTATTTTGTTTCATCACCATCGTCATCGCCTTGCTGTCATACCAACATGCACTACGACAACGAAATAAATGCCCGCTAGTGTGCATGAAGTCCTCGGAGAGCAAGCTCACACCTTGTAAGCAGTACACCGTCACAAACAAACAATTGAGTACTTATAGGTAAGAGCCACATCATCATCATCATAGACAGCAATACATCAGTGGTTAACACTAATGCTTAACTGCCACACAACCCCGAAGAAACAGCAAACCCTATATAGAAAGAGAGAAGGAAAAAGAAGGGGACGGGAAGGGATCTAACTACTGAAAATGACTACGTCCCTATTCAAACGTTCAGCATCAAGGTGCCTACACCTTGCAAACAACACAACCGAGCTGCAAGTGAGAGTAAGGCGTCATCAGCGAGACAGCTTCCTTACGGCTTTCACTGCC